>PVIW01003859.1:11681-152742 GCA_004026585.1 Noctilio leporinus | reverse complement strand
TTTGGGGGGAGGGGGTGGGTGGGGAAAAGGACAGAGGGGAGGAAAAAGGGGATTGATGTAATACAACAACAATAAAATTAAATTTAAAAAAAATTTGTTTCTTGACTTGTTAACAATTTACTGCCAACAATGAATACATCTTTTTTCTGAAGGGGCCAGATAGTAAATATTTTAGGTTATATAGGCTTAGTGGCATAATCAAGGATGTTATATAGGTACTTAAATTGTGGTCCATTTAAGTAATCGTGTAGCCATTTAAAAATGTAAAATCCATTCTGAGCTCGTGGCCATACAGAAAAAAGTCCCTCTCTGTATTTGGCCCATTGCCATAGTTTACCATCTCCTGGTCTGGAGTATCTGCTGTGCTATGTTTTAAAATTTAGTTTTGCTCATAAAATAGATATTAATATTTTATTTTTGTTTTAATTTGCATGTGGTACCTTTTAAGGAAAATAATGAATTTATTCAGGCTAATGTTACCTCAGTTCTTTGAGAAAGGCATAGGTTGGTTAATTCAATACTTGGTACCTTTTTAAGTTTCACATTTCTGGCCATTGTATACTTGCTAGCTCCTTTCCCCTTGTTATTCTTGCCCTAACTTTTTGTTTTTTTCAAACTTTGCATGACTTTTATTCAAATTCAAACAAAATGAAATGTGTTGTGGTTTTGAGAATTTTAATTTCTTTTTGTTTTTGGTTTGCTCTAGGGTTAATGAGTTCATCGATTCCAGCACAGATATCCATGCCACCAAGCTTCCCTCCATCCATTCTCACCCCCTGTTGAGAAGAGTTCCTGTTAACAGAATTAAACGTTTGCATTCAAGACTCTTCTCAATAAAGTCCGGCCTGCCAATCCACCCAAACACTGGGGTGAGCAAATATTTCAATTGCATGCAAGAAAGCAGTTTTGGTTTAATTCTTGGAATCATGAATTATTCCATCAAGAAGTATATATCAATCTTTTACAGGGGCTTATGAAAATGTGCAGACTTTAGGCATAAAGACCAACTTTACTAGGTTTCAGAAATACCATGCTCTCTGCTTTGATTCAAACGCAAAACGCTGGTGTTTCTTTGACCAAGATTAACCCATTTGAAGAAAGCATAAGAAAAGATTACAGTAACGGTCTTAGCCATATCTTTCACCAGAAAGAATAAAAACACTAAATCTACTAGCCAAAAAGCATATTTAATCTTTCTCTTTAATCTTCCACTGTGAAACAGATCATGTAATGTGCCACCTGGAATTTGAAATATTTTAAAGCCCTGCTGGTGTGCCAGTCTGTGAACCAAAGGATCACCGGGTTGATTCCCAGTCATGGCATATTCCTGGATGGCGGTCCAGGTCCCCAGTTGGAGACGTGCAAGAGGCAACCAGTAGATGTATCTCTTGCACATCAATGTTTCTCTCCCTCTCTTCCTCTCTCTCTAAAAATGTATATATCCTTATGAAATACAGGGACACCTATAATAATGCTGAATGGTTTTTTCAGCTTTTAATGCTGAAAAAAGTATTATGAATTTCATAAGGTGGTCTTGATTTAGCTCTCTACGAAGTGTTATTGTAAAATAATGAGACTAATTGTTAAGGATTAGTAAAGAGATTAATTTCATTGTTTCATAATCTTGAATCACATAGTAAAGGGGAAGCTGTCATCTATGGAGCCTCTGAGTTGGAAAGGGTCTCAGGGGGGTCACCCAGGCTAGCCACCTGCACAGTGCAGGAGGCTATTCTCCAGCCACCAGCCTCCACTTGGCCAGACTTTTACTTTTAGAGACAGTTGTTGAGTCTTCCTGGGAGGTCTTCCTCAGGGTGCAACCTCAGATAAGTCAGCAGCAGTGCCTTCTGATGAACACTTAGGGCACATGTATCCTCCATCATGTCAAATATGGGAAACTTGGGGGCGGTTTGGTAGAAACTTTCAGGGAGTTGTTAGTATTTGGGGCCAGGAACTTAGGAATGTCTGGCTCAAACGTAATCACATCAAAAGCTCTTGGGTAGAAAATTCATGCACAAGGAACACTGGCACCTGAGGCTTGAAGGACCTCCTTCCTGTCCCAGCTCATGCAGTGTCACAGAGAAACTGAGTGGGAACATGTGATGCTAACTTCCAGTGTCTCCCATCCCAAGCCCCAATTCTAGATCTTGGGATCTCAGTGACTACACACATAACATTTACCATCAGTGGCTCAGGGACATCCTGTGTATGGGTCTTGCATACTTACACCAGTATACCTGTAAGATACATTACTAGAAGTAGAATTTCTACATTGAAAACTATGTGAAAATTAAATTAAATTTTATCCATTCTGCTATTTTCTTGTACCAAATTAAAACCTCAGCAGTGGCATTTTCCCCACATCCTCCTCAACTTGAAATTTTTGCCAATCTCCTGGCTGGTAGCACAGTGGATAAGGTGCCAGCCTTCGAACCCAATGGTCACTGGTTTGATTCCCCAGCCAGGGCACATAACCAGGTTGCAAACCAGGTCTCCAGCCAGGTCTGTGGCTGGAGGCAGGTGAAAGGCAACCATATATTGATTCTTCTTTCCCGCTCTACTTCTCTCCCTTCCCTTCTCTCTGGAAATAATAAATAAAATATTTTTTAAAAATTAAATAAATAAATAAATAAAATTTTTGCTAATCTGGTAGGTAAAAACAAAAATTGTACCATGTTTACATTTGCTATCTCTCTAGGCTACACTTCCAGATTTTTTCCAATATTTGCTCTTTTTTTTTTTTTTTTTTGGTCATTAAATGTCAATCAAATCATTAGGTCAAGGAATTTTAACTTGAAGCCAATTTTGAACAAAATGTTAGACAATTAGGAGAGAATACAGTTGGACATGAGCCAGGGGCTACTTAACTGCTTCTCTCTGTGACCATGTTAATGGTGTGTTTCCCTTTTTTATTGTAGCTCAGTCTTCTGTGCCAACAGTTTTATGCCATGCTCCTGAAAAGGGTTACATATTCTTGGCGCAACTGGCTAATGATGCTATCGATACAGATCCTGGTGCCTCTGGTGATCACGACAGTCAGCCTCACATCCCTCAACTTCAGAACAAGCATGGAAAACGTCCCATTGAAATTGGCTCTAAAAACATATGGTCAAACTATTGTTCCATTTTTCATTTCTCCAAATTCCAGACTGGGTCCTAAGCTTTCAGAACATTTTACAGATATGCTTGTGGCTGAGGAGCAGATTCCTCTGGAGCTCTTGAGTGAGTACTAGGCCCGGGAGAATAGGGCATGGAGCGGGCCTGTGATTTCTGTAGTGAAGCCATGTCCTTTCAGCCATGTGATACTCCCTGAAATCAGACTGAATAACCAGAAGTCTGAGAAAAAGCATCTTTCAAACCTAAGGCACAGGATAGGGAAGGTTCCTAGAAATGGAACAGAATTATGTCTTTCTAGGGAATAAAGCATGTCCAAAAATGAAACTGACAAATTATCTGATATGTTTGATTGCACTGAGAGGAGATTTACATTTCTATCAAGGGAGTTTGTGGATGACTTGGTGATAGATATAGAGAAAACTAAGCAAATGAGAAAAAGAGAATAATAACTCTAAGTGGGGAAAGGGAGCTTGTACAAAAAAAGCTTGGCTCAGCTGTGAATAATTTTTAATTAGTCATAAGAATGTCAAAACTGACTTGATTTAACCAAATTTGTGATATAACTAGAGGGAGGAGAGAGGAGAGGAAGACCATAGGAGTAAGGATAGTCATAAGAGAACAAAATTCTTGCTTCCATAGTAGGCTCTCAATAGATAACTGTGTTGCCCTGACTGGCATTTCCCTGTGAACTGAAAGGTCACTGAATTCCCAGTCAGGGCACATCACATGCCTGGGTTGTGGGCCAGGTTCCCGGTTGAGGATGTGTAAGAGGTAGATGTTTCTCTCACACATTGATGTTTCTCTCTCTCTCCTTCTCCCTCCCTCCCACTCTCTCTAAAAAATAAATGCAATTCAAAAGTAGCTAAGTGTGCTATCTAGCAATCTGGAGAAAACATCAACTAAAAGGTTGGAAAGTGGTTGCCTCTGGTAAGCAGACATGGGGATGGTGAATGGTAGGCCAAGACACTGCCATTTTCATTATAAGTCTTGTATAATTATTTGATTTTTTAAATTATAGTCATGTTTTATTTTAATTAAAAATAAGTTTTTAAGTATTTGTTTTATAATAGAGAAATCAAATGCAAAACATGATGTAGCAAAATAGTACAAAAACCTGAACATCATACTATACTACTTGTATCACAGTGCCCTACCTACATATGGTTTCTTCATATGTAAATGGAGAGAATGATAAATCTCAAGAATTCCCTGGAAATGCCTATCACTGGCTTTGCCCAGGTGGCACTCAGTGAGCCTTCAGTCAGTGGTACAATTATCATTATTGTCATTGCTGTGATTGAAGGTCCTTCCCAGCACTAATGATTCCAGAATGCCAGGTTTTTCAGATATTTTACATGGTCCTGTATGCTGGAAGTACAGTAATGAGCAATGTTATTGCCAACCATTTAATGAGCTTCTAGTCCAGAGGTCATATGGATAAGTAACAATAGTTACTATGCAAATTGGCAATAACAATGAAGTGCTGGGATCATATAGACATATCTCAGCCATGAGGGCCTGAGGAGACTTCAGAGTAAGAGCCTGAAGTCTGAATAGAAACTGACCCACACAGAATAGGAAAGAACATTCCAAACCTGGAGAAGAGCATTTGTAGGCACAAGGAACCTAAGTTTTTAAATATGGCTAGAACTTGAAGATGAAGCCAAATTTGTAGAGTAACTGAGCACTATAAATATGTGAAGGAGTTTGGCTCTATCCCAAGGGCAGTGGGGCTCACCTGAAGTTGTTCAGTGGGACACAATGTGATCAGATGTGTCCTCTTGTGCAGAGACCAAAGGGACTACACAGAAGGCAAAGATCTCCATTAAGGCCATTAAGTCTGTGGGGAAGGAGGAGAGTAGACAGAGTTGAAAGAAATTTAAAGAAGACTAGCTGAGTCTTTTGGGGTTTGTTTTTACTGCTCCAGTCAAACTTTATTGGGGTCCCAGGGCCATGGAGTTCAGGTAGGAGGTGACGCTGTGGGCAAAGGAGATCACTGTCATTGAGGGTAAGGCTGTATCAGGAGGGGCCCCCTTTCAGAAGTGGGTGAGGGTTGGTGATGAAGATAGTCAAAAGGAACAGGGGTTGGAGAGAGGTCAACAGCAAGTTCTTCCTACCCTACTGTGTGTAAAGATCTCAGATAGATGTCCTGCCCTTTTCTAGGTTCAGTGGAGGCATTCCTACTGAAAAAGGCAGAAGAGGAGCCTGAGAGCTTTGATCAGAACTACCTAGTGGCAGCTTCCTTTGAAGATGTGATGAACCACACCATAGTGACAGCGCTATTCAACAACCAGGCATACCATTCTCCTGCCTTGGCACTAGCGCTGGTGGACAATTTTCTCTTCAAGCTGCTTTCTGGTGCCAGGGCTTCAGTTACCGTATTCAACCACCCTCAACCTCAGTCAACCATGGAGACCTTTGAGAATATCCTGTATGAGTATGTGCCATTCCTCTCCCTCCAGTTAAAGCTTTCCTACATGCAGTACTCCTTCCTTCACCACCTATTTCTTCTTTGCTTGTCTTTTGTTTTAATTACAAATTGTTATTTTTGAGGGTGGTTGCTGCCAGCAGTTCTCCTTAAATTGCTACCTCTCTCCTCATGTGCTATCTTTTACAGGGGACCTAAAGGACATTATCTTGTTGTCAACTTGCTTTTTGGAGTAGCTTTCCTGTCCAGCTCTTTTTCCATCTTGACAGTCAAAGAGAGATCCAGTCAGGCCAAACACATCCAGTTCATCAGTGGAGTTTATGTGGCCACTTTCTGGCTGTCAGCACTGCTGTGGGACCTCATCTCCTACTTTGTTTCCACCCTGCTGCTGCTGGTGAGGGATGCATGGTGCTGGGACTCTTCCATTGCACATTGCAGGCAGCTTGCTTTGGGGAACCTACAAAGGAACCAGAACCAGACTGGAATTTAGACTGGTAGTTCAGCCCCTGGTGGGTGACTGAGGGTGTGAAAGCACCTTCATTGTTGACCCTCAGTAGAAGGTGATTTAGGTTCCAGCATCATTTGGAGCAGAGCTGTCTGCTCTAGGGTCTCCTCTGTATCATTCCCAGAACTGCCACCTCCGGAGATGGCCCTGAAGGCAAAAGATACCACTGGAATTGAGGGCAAAGCTGTGTCAGGAGCAGGGGTTGGAGTGAGGCTAAAGGCAAGTTCTTCCTGCCCCACTGAGTCCAAAACTCAGCTAGATGTCCTGTTCTCTTCTAGGTTTAGTGGAGGCATTCCTATTGGAAAGGCAGAAGAGGCACTGGCGAGCAGTGCCATGGGGACGTGTGTTTATAGTCCTTAAATAGCTCCCTAGGGCACTGAGGGTGCAAGTATTTAATTGTGACTGAATTGTGCAGCTTGATGGCTCTCTGGTCATCTTGTAGAATAGATCATGTCCTCCTTTGTCCTGCCTAGGTGCTTTGTAAATGTCTCTGAGCCCCCAATTTCCAGGGGCAGAGCTGGTGGTCTCCACATTGTTGGATGAAAGGAGTTGCCTGTGCCAAATTACTAACACCTCTTTTTTAAGATTGTATTGTCATGCTTTTTCTCTAATGCTTACTTAGGACTGACTCTAAGTGTTTTTTGTTTTTTTTTCTTCAAATTCTCCTACCCTTTTCCTAAGGTGGTGTTTTTTTACTACAAGGAAGAAGCTTTTACACACCAGGAAAACATCACCGCTGTCATCTTGATGTTCATGCTCTATGGCTTGGCTATTATTCCCTTCATCTACCTGACCAGCTTCTGCTTTGACAGTGCTGGTAGTGCTTGTGTTAAGCTCATCATAATGCTCATCTTCTTGAGCATTGGACCCTTTATTCTCGTCTCCGTCACAAGTATAAAAGGTAAGACCATTATATCTACACATAACACAGGGCTTTGAGTCTTCCTTCAGCAGCCCCAGAAGCTGTACTCCTGAGAGCATGTGTCTGCCAGAGACTTGAGAGGCTGTTCTCAGCAGCTGTAGTCTGAGGGGCCCCAAATGGGCCAAGTCTGCACACACATCTGCGGGAGAACACATGAACAGGGTGGTTACACTCATCCGAGGATTGTGCTCAGCAACAAAAAGAGAACAGCACTTACCACCTGGGGGAATGTAGATGACTCTCACAAAGTGGTGTTGAGCAGAAATACCATACCCTGTGATCCTAGTGACAGAGGCAGAAAAGAGATTGCCTCAGAATTGAAGGGTAAGGAGGTTGACCAAATAGAGAATTTAGGGAGCTTTCTGGTATAATCCAGAAATAAAAAGCCAAAGTGAGAAGCAACAAGCATTTAGTTGAGATCAAAGAATAGCTATTCAGGAAGCACTGATTCAGGCAGAAGCCCAAATGGTGCTCCAGTTACAAGACAAAAGTGGATATTTATGGGAAAGGGAAGGGAACAATTACATCAATAGAAGGAAGGCATTTCTATTGGTGCAGATAAACTAATGTAGTGATGTTAATTCTAAATATTTTCAGATTTTCAGCCTGGTGGTTATCAGCCCCACAGTAATATTACCTGCTTTCTTGTTATTCTTACAAATAGTTCTTTGGGACATAGTGTTGCTTTAGGTCCACTCAATCCAAAGGTTATTTTGTACTGTTTTAACATTCTAAAGGCTTGAGGCATAACTTTTGATCCAGCAATTCCACTACTTGGACTATACCCAAAGAACCCTGAAACACCAATTCATAAGAACCTATGTACACCTATGTTCATAGCAGCACTATTTATAATAGCCAAGTGCTGGAAATAGCCTAAGTGCCCATCAGTGGATAATTGGATCAAAAAACTTTGGTACTTTTACACAATGAAATTCTATACAGCAGAAAGAAAGAAGGAACTTGTACCCTTTGCAACAACATGGATGGAACTGGAGAGTATTATGCTTAGTGAAATAAGCCAGTCAGTGAAGGACAAATATCATATGATCTCACCTATTATGGGACAATAATGAACAAAACCAACAACAAGCAAAACAGAACCAAATATATGAATACAGTGAATAGGCCTTCAGTGGTCAGGGGGAACGGGGTTGGGGGGAGGGGGGAGGCAGAGGCAAGGAAAGGGAGCAGCTTAGACAAGAACCTAGTATAAAGGAACCATGGACATGGACAACAGGTGGGATTGACTTTGGGGGGAATGGGTGAGTGGGCAGGGGGACAGAGGGGAGCAAAAAGGGAATGGATGTAATAAAGGCTTGAGGCATAAGACATGTAAGACAGTTCCTCCAGAATGGCAGCTCAACTCCATTTCAAAGGGACTCCATTTATTGTTTGTTTGTTTTTACATTGGAGTGATGGAAATGGTCTGTGTCTTGATCGAGGTATTGGTTCCATGGGTATAAATATTTGTCAAAATTCATCCAATTGTCAACTCATGATCATGAATTTCACTGAAATGAATTATTTCTCAGTTTTAAAAAAGGTAATAAGTAAATAAATAAGCCAAGTTTGATAGAACTTGGTAAATGTGTAATTTCAACAGGATCCTTTGGAGAGGTCCTCAGTTTTAATGGGCCCAGTTTTTCCTGCTGCCAGGAATAACTCTTAATAACAGTTGATGTAAAGGAAAGGTGTTTTGTTTATTTGAAGATTATACAAATTTATATTAAAGGAGTCCCACTCCCTTTAAAAACACCCAAAATATACAGTCCTGCTCAATCAGGCTAGTTTTAAGATAGACAAGCAAATGGTACCATTTTTTCAGAAATACAAAAGTTCACAGCTTAGCATTCCAGTTTAAATTCAAAGTTCCTGGCAGCTGCTACACTCAATTGGGGCAAGATCTTGCTCACGCTCCCTAACTCTGACAGGCATATGATATGTAATACCCTGTCTCTGCACAAGGTGCATGTTTCTTTTTCCCCCTCTTTGCCTCCCCCCAAACCAGTTGCGTTCTTTCCTGTTTCTCAGGCCACTGTCTATCCGTGGTTCATCTGAGGGTGGTGGGGGAGAAAGATAGAGAGATAGACAGAGAGCCAGAACCCTCTTAATGGCTGCTGCCTTATTTTTAAATCCCCTTTGATGTAACAGTTCTAACCACTGACAAAATTTTGCTCAGCATTGTAAGCCTTTTTGTCGCTATCCTGTGGGTAAAGCCCCTTCTATTTTCTTGGTGAGCAAAGGACAAAAGATAGTCCACTGAGCCTCACCCCATCCCCCATTTCCAAACTATAGAGTGGGGGATTTTAGTTTTCTTCCACTCTGTAACATAATTAGATTTAAAAAATTTAAAAACTCCCTGGCTGGTGGCATAGTGGATAAGGCGCCAGCCTACGAACCCAAAGGTCACTGGTTCGATTTCCCAGCCAGAGCACATAACCAGGTTGCAAGCCAGGTCTCCCTCCAACCATGTCCGTAGCTGGAGGCAGGTGAAAGGCAACCATACATTGATGCTTCTCTCCCTTTCTTCCTCCCTCCCTGCCCTTCTTTCTAAAAATAATAAATAAAACCATTTTTAAAAATTTAAAAATTGAAGAGGGAGCCATCATTCACATCACACACCTTAAAGTGAACATTTTACTGTTTGTGCCTTCCTTTCTCTCTGCTTCAGGGTTAGGTAAATGTATTTTACCTCTGTAATGCTCTTTTTAATTTACTTTTATGCTAACCGGCTTCTTTAAGGTGACTTGGATTTAGTTGTTGTTGGTCTTTTTTTTTTTTTTTTTTTTTTTTTACTTAAAAATGTGTTAACAGCTCTCTTTGCTTTTCTTTTTGGAGTCCTTTCTGTCTCTTAAGTTAGAATACATTGTATTCTACTCTACTTTGAATTTATTTTAGTAGTTTAACTCCCAGAGTTTTGTGGGGCCCTTTCTAGTTCTCCTACATACCACCTATGGAACTTCAGAGGCACAATGATTTTTATTTGAGAGGATCAGAAAAGTGACAGCAGTTTAACTTCGTAATTGAAAAAACAATAGAACAAAAAGCCTACTGCAGGCAGGGGAAAGGGGATTAACAAAGGCATGTCCTAGGGGAACCCTAACCCAGCAGTTCTCAACTCCAGTGTGCATCCAAGACCCACTCATCCGCACTAAAAGGCAAATCCCTACTGATTTGGACACAGGAGGTCCAGGGAATCACTGAGAAATGCTGCTCTGATCTCCAGAAAGAACCTAAGGATTTCTCCCTCTCTCCTTTCCTCTGTGGCCCAAACTCATCACAGAAAGTCCAAGAACCCTTAGGGACCTTGACTGGGGTGGAACTTTATGAGAAAATTACCAAGCCAACATCCCCTCTAGATCCCTCCACCTTTCTGGGATCTGTTTCTTCATAGATTACTTCATGTTATTTCTTCTCTTCCCTCCTATGCAACAATAACTAGGACCAAGGCCTTTCTTCTGCTGAGAAGGAGGCACCTTCCAACTTAATAACTAGGTGGAGCCCTGGCTGGTGGCTCAGTGGATGGGCGCTGGCCTATGAACCCAAAAGTCGCTGGTTAGATTCCCAGTCAGGGCATATAACCAGGTTGCAAGCCAGGTCTCCAACCAGGCCTGTAGCTGGAGGCAGGTGAAAGGCAACCATACACTGATGTTTCTCTCCCTTTCTTCCTCCCTCCCTGCCCCTCTCTCTAAAAATAATATCATTAAAAAAAGAAAAAAACTAGATGGAAATTGGGTGAGTCTTAGAGGAGGGAGGCTGGGAAAGGGAAGAAGCTCCATCTCTGGTCTGGAGAAAAGGATGGTGCTGCCTTTGTGGGCCCCATCCCTACTTCCTGAGAAAGGAAACTTACAGGCTCTGAACCTTGGCCTCTGTAGTATACCAGCCCCATAGACCTCATTAGCATACTGTCACCAGGGTAGTAGATAAAGAATCAAGATATAAAAGCTAAGTCTGAGCTTTCTTTTTCCTGAGACCCTACTAAAATGATAGAAAAGGAAATAAAAATGTATAAATTTGCAATTAAGAAGAACCTAAAGTGCATTTAGAAGGGGAAATGGCTGAACAAGGACCTAATCTAGAGTCACAGAATCTGGAGAGAGTTGGGACCTCAGAGAAAGGAAGCGAAGGCAGGACTGAAAACAATCTACCATCTCCATTTTCTTTATTCCCGCTTCCCCACCTAGAAGCTTAGAAGTGAGACAGTTGCAACTGCAATCAGAGATCCCTCCTCTTTATGCATTGAACCTGTTCCCAAAAGACTCCCACAGATTCTGATTGGCTTCCTGCCCACTGGCCTTAAAAAGCAGCCTGCACCTCCCTGTACGAAAAGCTAGCAATTAGCTTCCTGGTGCCTCATTTGTTTCTGTGAATAGACAGTCAAGAGTCTCCAAATATTTAAAGATAGCAGCCACAGAAAAGACAGAGGCAAAACAAAGCAACCAAAATAAAACACAGGAGTAGGAAAATGCAGGAAACAAAACAAAGATTCTTTAAAAATATTAACTCTATTTTTTAAAAGATTTTATTATTTTTAGAGAGAGGGGAAGAAAGGGAGGCAGGGAGAGAGAGAGAAACACTAATGTATGGTTGCCTTTCACCTGACTCCAGCTACGGACCTGGTTGGAGGGAGACCTGGCTTGCAACCTGGTTATGTGCCCTGGTTGGGAATTGAACCACTGGCCTTTGGGTTTTCAGGCTGGTGCCTATCCACTGAGCCACCAGCCAGGGCAAAATGTTAACTCTATTGAACAACAAAATTCTATGAAGAAAAACTATGGGAATAAGAAAGAGATGATTGCCAAACTAAAGTTTAGCAGAAGGGATGGAAAATAAAGTTAACTCCCAGAAAGTAGAGCACAAAGATAGAATAAATAGAGAAGGTAAGAAAAAAAGGAAAATGGCATGAGAATTAGTTCAAGAGATACTACTATATTCAATTGATAGCATCCCAGAAAGAGGAAATGGAATTGAGGAAATTACCAAAGAAACAAAACAAGAATATTTTCCACAGTTGAGAAAAACAAACCTCAAGATTGAGGGGATCCATCAAATGTCCAACACTGAATGCAGAAAGACACTGTTAAACCCAGACACTTGCTAGATGACAATGTCTATACTTAATTAAATAGTTAATCAAGTTCAGGGGCAGAATAAAGATATGTAAACAAAAATTTTACCCACCACATCACATTTTCAGAAAGTTAATCAGCAAAGTGAAGGAGTATAGCAAGAAAGAAGACACAAGATTCAGGAAAGGGTGGATCCAACCCAGGAATGTGGCAAAGAAAAGTCATCTTCAGTTGGAGGGCTAGATATTGATGGTTTGTGAACTCTTCCGTATTTAAGCAACTTTGGAATAGGATCCAGTGAGAAAGAAAAAATGGAAATAAGCAAGAGCTGTGAATATCTGTTTCTTCAATTAGATATATTGTTTAGAACACTTTCTCTGATTCTGGTTAGGGTGAGCTGGGAGGGAGGGGGCTGTCTGCCCTCAGATTTCAGCCATTCTTCTGTTAGGGGCTCAGAGGTCACTGAGCAGGGGCAGGTCTGACTGTTAATTCCTAGGCTGGGTTCACGAGCATTCTTTAATGGTTAAGTCTTCCTCTCTAGCCCAGGTAGGAGCTGCCAAAACTGATAGTTTTCTTCTCTCCTGCCTGCCTCAACCTCCAGGCTCAATTTCCAAATTTAGAATTCTAAAGAGAGAAAATTAAAAGGGCATAAGCCACCGTGCCTTCTTCCTCTTTGTCTTATCTGGCACCTTTGCAGGCTTCCTACTGAGGTACTACCTCCTCCTGGTGCCTCAATGTCTGGTCACCAGAGCCACAGCCCTCAGTCCTGTGCCAGCATCTCAGGGAGGCTGTGGAACATCACAACTTCTGAGTTATGCCCCAAATTGTGCTTCATGCCCTGTGGGTGAACCCTGGTCCTGCTGCACAGTTTCTGAGTCCTGGCCCAGAAATGTTAGTTGAGATACCTCCTATTCAAGTTCAACTCATCAATATCATAATGGCTTCCATGACAGAAGTTTCACAAATTGGTACCCAAAAGCTATACTGCTTTAAACCCAAGTCCTGAGAGTAAGTTCATTTTTTATAATTGGTTCAGTCTCTTCCCATGGGATCTGTAAGCCCATGTCCATGGGCTCTCTCCCCTGGAACTACCCATTGGTTTAGAGGTGGTTGTGTGAGTTATTACGAAGACTGAAATTAGAGCTCCAAATGTCACCCCTTTGTTTCTTCTTTTTGTCAGTGAAGATATGAAAAAGAACACTTAGCAGCACATTGAGTTATTAGGGAATAAGGGGAAACCAGATATCTGGTCTGAGCCCTGGGAGTATGAAAATATGGTGATATATATAATGAAAGACATAGATAATAGATCCTTTAGGGGGAAAAAAGGCATAATGGGTTCAGAGAGATATAAAGAGATGTGCCCTTTTCTTTCTGCAAGTGGAGTTAATATTTTTCTATTTCCCTCATAGAGCTAGGCTACACAGCAGTCTCAAAGCCCTTGGATCACACATTCCTACTGCTTCCAGGCCATTGCCTGGGGATGGCTTTCTCCAACTTGTATTACAACTTTAAACTTCAAAAGTTTTGCAATGGCAAGAACCTGAACCAGACTGAGTGTGATCAAGTTTGTGAGTATTACAAATAAAAGTTAATTACATTTTAAATCGAGATGTAACACACATAAAATTTATACTTTTGAAGTATATAATTCAAAGCCCTGGCTGGATAGTTCAGTTGGTTATAATGTTGTCCCAATACGCTAAGGTTGTGGGTTTGACCTCTGATCAGGGCACATACAAGAAGCAACCAATGAAAGAAACATACAAATTGATGTTCCTCCTCTCTCTCTCTCTCTCTCTCTCTCTCTCTCTCTCTCTCTCAAATCAATTAATAAGCCCTAGCCAGGTGACTCAGTTGGTTGGAGCATCATCCCATACACCAAAAGATTTGAGCTTCAATTCTCCAGTCAGAGCACATATCTAGGTTGTGACTTTAATCTCAGTCAGGGGACATATGGGAGACAACCAATCCATGTTTCTCTCTCACATCAATGTCTGTCTGTCTCTCTTTCCCCGCCCCTCCCCTTAAATCAATAAAAATCCTCAGGTGAGGATTAAATAAATAAATAAAAATTTAAGTATACAATTCAATGGTATATTTACAAGATTGTACATCCATTACCTCTAACTCCAGCATATTTTTCTTTGTATTTTTTTCTTTTTCCTTGTTCTATGTTTTTTTAATAATTCCAGCACAATTTTTAAAATTTTATTGTTGTTGTATTACATCCATCCCCATTTTGCTTCCCTCTCAGCACATTTTTATTGCCTCCCCAAAAGCACTTTTCCCTAACAGGAACTCCTCATTTCCTCTTCCCACCTCTGCCTGACAATCAATAATCCACTTTTAGTCTCTATACATTTTTGCTTGTTCTAGACATTTCACACAAGTGGAATCGTATAATATGTGGTCCTTTATGTTCAGCTTCTCTCATGTAGTATAATATTTTCAAGGTTCATCCACGATGCCGGGTAACATGGTTATTTTATGTTTAGTTTTGTGAGGAAACACCAAACTGTTTTCCACAGTAGCTACATACACCATTTCACATTTTACCAGTAATGTATGAAGGGTTCCAATTTGCCCACATCCTCTCCAAAAACCTTTTTTAATTATTTTTTTCTACCTTAACCCTAAATTATTTTTAATTGTGGTAAAATACACATATATCAAGTTTTTCATTTTAACCATTTTAAGTGTACAGTTCAGTGGCATTAAGTACATTCACATTGTTGTGCAATTATCACCACCATCCATCTCCAGAACATTTTTCATCTTGTAAAACTGAAACCCTGTATCCATGAAACACTAACCCCCATTTTCCCAGGCCCTGGCAATTGCCACTCCACTTTACGTCTCTATGAATTTAACTACTCTAGAAACTTCATATGAAATGTTTTAATTCCTTTCTCATTTCCTTTTGCGTATACCCTAAAAGTATTTTCTTTGTGGTTAACAAGGGGGTTAAATATAATTAACATCTTCAAGTTACAACATTTTAATTTGAGTTGATGCCAGCTTAATTTCAATAACATACAAAAACTGCTCCTGTACAGCCCTATCTCTACTCCCTTTCAATTATTGATACCATAATCCATCTTTGTATATTGTGTGTCCAGAAACATAGGTGAATAATTTTTTTACACATTAGTTTCTTAAATCATGTAGGAAACAAAAAGTGGAGTTATAAACCAAAGTTAAAATGATACTAACCTTTGTCCTGGCTGGTGGCTCAGTGGATAAGGTGCTGGCCTGCAAAGCCAAAGGTTGCTGGTTCGATTCCCAGCCAGGGCCCATAACCAGGTTGCAAGCCAGGTCTCCAACCAGGTCCATCCATGGCTAGAGGCAGGTTAAAAGCAACCATACATTGTCTCTCTCCCTCTCTGCCTCTATCCCTTCCCCTCTCTCTAAAAATAATAAGTAAAATCTTAAAAAAAAAAAAGATACCTACATTTTAAAAAAATGATACTAACATTTATAAACACCCGTGTATTAACCGTTGCTGGATCTGAATGTTCTGATATGGTCAATGTTTATTATATATTATTAAATGAAAATGCAAATTGGTGAAGATAATGCATAGTATAAATCCACTGGTATTTTTAAAATTTTTGTCTAGAAAGTATGGAAGGATTATAAACTAAACTGTACCAACAGTTTTGGGGAATAAAGAGGTACCTTTACTTTCTATCTCACACATGTCTTTTTTTCTCAATGAGTATGCATTTATTGTAGAATTTTAAAATACATGTATCTGGGGACTTCCAGTCAAGATGGCAGCATAAGCAGACATAGCTCACCTCTTTGCACATCAAAATTACAATGAAAATACAGAGCAACCATCCCTCAGAACCATCAGAAATTGAGTTGAATAAAAGTCTGACAACTACAGAATTAAAGAAACCACATCCACCCAGAATGGTAGAAAGAGTGCAGACACAGAACAGGCTGGTCCCTCACCCACATGTGGTGAGTAAATATTTGGGAGGGATATCTCAGGAGCAAGGAGTCCTAACCTAAAATCAGGTTGCCCCAGCCCAGGGTTCCAGTACCAAGAAGATAAGTTCCCTCAACTTCTGGCTGCAAAAATGAGCAGGGATTGAGTTGGTGGAAGAAACGGCTGGACCCACAAGCAGTTCCTTTTAAAGAACCAATACACAGACTCAGGTATTTAGACTCAGTCACTCTGAGCTCACCAGTGACTTAAAGGGAAAAACTGAAGTGTCTGGCATCAAGGCAAGCCGAGGCCATTGTCCCTTTTCTAAACCCTCCCCCAACAGAGCCAGCAAGCTGGTGCCATATCTGAGACTCCATCAACCTGGGTAATACCATTTGACCCTCCTTGGAGATGCCCAGAGACTGCCCCACCCAACTTCTAGTCCCATCCAAGCACAGCTTTTACCTATGAATGGCTGGTCCTGGCTCCAGCTTCACAACTTCCTAAATCTTCTCAAACAAGCAATAGCTGCCTCAGTGAGTCTCAGGCCCAGCACTACCAGTAGCCAGTCTATATTCATTCACAGCTTGGCTTCACCTGGGAATCTCCAAGCTCAACCCAAGGAGCAGCATCTCAGATTGCTTATAGTCAGGCAGGGTGGCCCTAGACAAAACACAGGTGGGGGCTGACCTTGGCCTGCACCAACTAGAATACCCCAGAGCCTATGTACCCAGTGGACAACTATAGACGACATTAGAGAACCACCACCCTTGCCCCTGCACAGCTGATCCTCCACAGAGAGTGAAGGTTCATGGTCAGTAGTCACAGCTAGTCCTTACAGCTGACTGGTCTGGGTAAATCCCTCCCATTGATCTTTCAACAGCATCCAAGGATCAACTATAAGAGGAGAGTATACTCAGCCCACATAAAGGGCATACCTTGAGTACCCAGCTTGGGTGATAGGGGAGGCTGTGCCACTGGACCCCACAGGATGCCTACCACATTCGGCCACACTACCAAGACAGAGTTAAAGCAGCTCTACCTGATACATAGAAACAAACACAGGGAAGCTGCCAAAATGAGGAGACCAAAAAAACATGGCCTAAATGAAGGAACAGATTTAAACTCCAGAAAAAGCTAAAAAAATTAAGATAAACAATCTATCAAATGCAGAGTTCAAAACACTGTTTATAAGGATACTCAAGGAACTTAATGAGGACCTCAGTAGCATGAAAATGATCCAGTCAGAAATGAAAGACACACTAATTGAAATAAAGAACAACTTACAAGGAAACAACAGTAGAGTGAATGAAACCAACTATAAAATCAATGATTTGGAGCATAAGGAAGCAAAAACCCACCAATAAGACCAACAAGAAGATTTTAAAAATCAAAAAAATGAGGAAAGTATAAGCAGCCTCTAGAACAACTTCAACAGGTCCAACATTTGCATCATAGGGGTACCAGAAGGCTAAGAGAAAGCAAGAAATTGAAAATCTATTGGAAAAATAGTGAAAGAAAATGTCCTTTTTTTTGTGAAGGAAATAGACATGTAAGTCCAGGAAGCAAAGAGAGTACCAAACAACATGGAGGCAAAGAGGCCCACTCCAAGGCACATCATAATTAAAATGCCCAAATTTAAGATAAAGAGAGAATCTGAAATGCAGCAAGAAAAAATAAATTAGTTACCTACAGGGGACTTCCCATAAGATTGTCAGCTGATTTCTCAAAAGAAACGTTGCAATCTCTAAGGGATTGGCAAGAAGTATTCAAAGTCATGAAAAACCGGGGCCTACAGCCAAGATTGCTCTACCTAGCAAAGCTATCATTTAGAATTGAAAGGAAGATAAAGAGCTTCCCAGACAAGAAAAAAGTAAAGAAAGGAGTTCATCATCACCAAACCATTATTATATAAAATGTTAAAGGAACTTATTGAAGAAAACAAGAAGATTGCCCTGACTGGTGTGGCTCAGTGGATTGAGCTCCAGCCTGAGAACCCAAGGGTCACCAGTCAGTGCACATGCCTGGGTTGTGGACCGGGTCTCCAGTTGGGGACATGCAAGAGAAACCACGTATTGATGTTTCTCTCCCACTCTCCCTCCCTTCCTCTTTATCTGAAAAGATCAAAACTATGAACAATAAAATGGCAATAAATACATATCTACCAACAATTAAATCTAAAAAACTAAGCAAATAAGAACAGAGAATCATGGATATGAAAAGTGTTTTGATGGTTGCCATGTGGGGGCAGGGATTTTGGGGGAATAGATGAAAAGGTGAAGGGATTAAGAAATACAAACAGGCAGTTACAGAATAGCCATGGGGATGTAAAGTACAGTATAGGAAATGGAGTAGCCAAAGACCTTATATGCATAACCCATGGACATGAACAATGGTGGGGGAATTGCTTGAGGAAGTGGGAGGGTGCTGGGTAGAGGGGGACAGACGGAGGCAATCAGGGCCATTGTAATAGCATAATCAATAAAATATAATAGAAAAGAAAAATTAGGCTCTTGCTGGTGGCTCAGTGAATAGATGCTGGCCTGTGAACCCAAGGTCGCTGGCTTGATTCCCAGGCAGGGCACATAACCAGGTTGCAAGCCAGGTCTCTAGCCAGGTCCATAGCTGGAGGCAGGTGAAAGGCAACCATACATTGATGTTTCTCTCTCTCTGCCTCCCTCCCTTCCACCTTTCTAAAAATAATAAATAAAATATTTTAAAATAAATAAATAAAATAAAATTTATATAAAAAAATAAAATACATGTATTTTTTAAAATTTAAATTAAAGCAGGCCAGATTAAAAAGAGAATAGAGACTCCTGAGTGTTTTTACATGAACAGTCATTTGAAGTTTCAGGGTGATTAATGATTGATAGAAGAACCAAACATGTAAACTTTTTCATTTTAAATAACTGTCTTGGACAGGGAGAAGTCTTTTACTTCACTGAATTATTTTTATAGCACATAGGCTTCAGCAAGGAAAACAAAATATTCATTTTTACCATCTGCTGAGATGATATAATAGCATTGATGACAAGTATAGTTCTTTTAAATGATATTTGTTATGCTAAAAATTTACCTGCTAAATGTAAAAGGTGAGGGAAATCTTGGACACATCACCCCAAGTTTGATAAAATCTGTTTCTACTATTTTAGCAGAGGGTCACAAGATTCAGAAGAACATCTATGCCTGGGAGTCTCTAGGGATGGGGAAGTACCTGACAGCACTTACCATCTCAGGACCTGTATACATTCTCCTGCTTTTCCTCCTTGAAACCAATGTTTTGTGGCAACTCAAAGTCATGTTTTCCAGCTTCTACAGGAAGCAAAAATCGGTGAGTGGGTCAGAGTGTAACTCACTAAAGACACATAAAGGAGTTGGCTCCATAGCGTCCTTCTTGTGGTCTGTCAAAACCTAGAGTCTCAGCATCCAAGGTTAGCCTAGAGACCATTTAGCACAGCAAGATGGTAGTCTTTGTCTTGAACCCTCAGGAACCTGGCAGAAGAGGGAGGAAGGGGTTGGCTTGGCCAATTTTGACCCTCGTCAACTGAGCTGAAAAAAAGACACTGGGCTTCCCCAAACCAGCCACCTTTCTAGAACATCTGTTCTCCAGATAGAAAGGTCTGTTATTTCAGCTCTTGGCCTGCATATCTTCCAGAGGCAAACCCCCCCACCCAAATGAAACTCAATAGATAATGAGATTTGTTATACCCTGACTTTCCCAGGCTTCAAGTCTTCTTATTTTTCTCAGAGCCAATGCCACATTAAGTTTCCTTGTCCACCATATTGTGATCATGTTGATCTGTGTTCAGTCTTGAATACTTGTAGTTGGCCCTGAGAAAGGGGTGGTGGGGTGTGTGAGTGCAAAAACCGACATCAGCAAGAGCATGTTTAAGGCCCTCCCAGGGAAGACCCAGTGCTTATAGTTCCCTTCATCTCTACCTCCTAACTTTGCTTAAGTGGTTACTTAATGGAGGTTAAGCCTCCATTTTTGTCTCTGGAAAGCAGGCTGTGTCACAAAGCATAGCATCAGTGCCAGGAGACCAAGATGTGGAAGAGGAGGTGAAAAGGATCAAGACTAATTTGGAAAAGTCGTGTGAGGAAAACCCTCTCGTTCTTAAAGAAGTGTCAAAGGTAAGGTCAGATACATCTTAAAACACAAAGATCATTACTCTTACGGGCCTTTTGCATTAGGAAGTAGCCCCTGAGGGCTTCAGGCCTGCCGTATGGGAGAGTACTGTCAAAGGACTCGGGTGACTTTCAGTGGAGACAGACTCAGAGGGAGGGAGGTTCCTCTGTGAATGAATCACATCTGAGTTCATTTGCTCACCCAAAGACAGTGATTAGCACCTCAGCCTTGTTATCGCTTTTGGGGTCCCCTGTAAGGCGAGAGGGCTCAGGATAAAAAGGGCTCTAGAGCCAGGAAACCCAAGAAGCAAGGAAGCCTCAAAGGTTGAACATGACTGCAAGAATTGCTTTTGGATCAAGAAGACTATTTGTGGAGGAGTAAAGGTGGGGGAAAGGCTCTGAAAGCCCCAAGCAAGGCTGGTTAGTCTCCCTGAGAGCTCCAGCCAGAATCTTATTGAGAGACCAACCACCCAGGAATTTTGTGACATTTTCCCCAAGTTTGTTTTCCTATAGCTACTGGTGGTTAACATCACAGGAGTTTTATTTGCTTCAAGGACAGAGGGAAAGAAGCTTATCTTAGAGAATCAGGTTCTCAGTTTTCAGGGTCAGAGAAGGAGAGAAAACCTCACTGACAGTGCTGGGGGCAGTAACTGGGAGGAACAGGCAGGTCCAAGGCTCCCTCCTTATATCCGAGCCCCTGGGCCCCAAGGACAGCTTGGACCTGTCCTAGAACCGTGTGCTACAGATGGCTTTAGACTACCGAGCGCAGACCTCACTTTCATCTTCTGTCTTGGGTATCTCAGATCTACGCCAAGAAGGTGCCCCCACTGGCTGTGAACAAGATCTCCTTTGCTGTCCAGGCAGAGGAATGCTTCGGCCTTCTTGGCCTCAATGGAGCTGGGAAAAGTTCCATTTTTAAATTACTGACAGGGGAAGAGCCTATTACTTCTGGGGATGCCTTTGTCAAGGGCCTCAGCGTCAGCTCTCACTTGAGGAAGGTAAGCTATGCCCTGGAACAAGGGAGGCACCATCCCAGGGATGAAGTAATTGTGTTGGAAAAAGGGGCACCAAAATACAGAGGGCTAGGGAAAGAAAACTGGAATGATCTTAATCTTCGAAAATTCCATGTATCAGGTTTATGTGACTTCCATTCTAAACTTCATCTCTGAGTCCAGATTATGTATTTGAGCTGCTTATTTAACATCTTCTCTTGAATGTCCCACAGGCACCTGAAACTCAACAAACCCCCAAAGCCATTGTCTGTACACACACACACACACACCACCCAACTGCCCCAACCACTTCCACCGTGCTTCCTGGGGGAGTGAGTGGCACACATCCATGGCTACCGAGGACGTCAAGTGGGCAGCCACAGTCTGCGTGCTTCCTCCTCTTAGCCGGAGTCTGCTCTCCTGAGCCCCTTCCCCCTGCATTCACCCTGGCTGAGGCTACTCCTGATTTTCAGTCCTACTTCGCTTGCTTCTCTGCAGCATTTCATAATGCTGATTTTTCCCTCTGTCATACTCCAGCCTTCCTGGGTTTATTCTATGGCTTCCCCTCTCCTCTGCCTCTTCTCTGTCACTAACACTTTATTTCAGGCTCTCTCGGTAGTTCTTCATCTAGTTCATTAGATTATCGTGTTCCTCAGAGCTGAAACATCAGCCCTCTGTCCTTCTCATTCTGCACATACTATCCCTATATGATCTCATTCATTACCCTGGCTCCCATTACCTTCTGTGTGCTGATGTCTCCCAAGCAGCCATACCCACAGCCCAACCCCACTGTAGGCACAGTGATTCTCACTGACAGGGAGCTTATTATCATATGAACATTCTATTGCCAGGCAGTGTGGAAAGTGTGAAAACAGAGGTGGTGGTCAGTTGACTGTATTCAATGAAAAGCATAGGAAGGAACCAAACCACAGAGGCATAATCAAAGGTACACTGTTTGCATTATAGATCATCATATTGCCATAAAGTTTATTAAACCAGGTTTAAGGTCCATGACCAAAATAATGTTCAGAAAAAAAGCAGAAGAGCCTACACAGGCTAGTTCCATAATCTATGCAGAATCCATGACCACCTTCTATTATCTTTAGGTATCCATTGTTTGGTTGGATAATTATAACCAACATAAGCCTCTCATGGCTATGAAACATTTACTATTTCAACTTTTTTTGTTATCTTAAAAGTTAAGGGGAAGGTGAAAGGCAACCATACATTGATGTCTCTCTTCCTCTTTGCCTCTTTCTTCCCCTCTCTCTAAAAATAATAAATAAAACTTTAAAAAATTAATGACAAGCCTTTATGGTAATGGCAAATTGGGTAACCCTGATCCCCTTCCTGGAGATAATAATTAGAAAAATGGGACCAAATTTTTAAAGCATGTGTTTGAAGGCTTCAGAAAACTAACAAGAAAATGAAGACTTATGAGCCAGGAGGCAGGAGGAGACAGAGGCCCAGGGAAGTGGCCAGCCAATTCAAGCCTGGGTGACTGAGAGCTCAGTGTTGCTCTCCAAGCTGAAGTGAGGCACTATAATTCAGGGTGAATCCTCTGGGCAGGGTGATGCCTGGTGAATGCATCCTTTCTTTGAGTTGGGACCCTGAGGGGCACCCCAGGAGCAGGGGTGAATATACTTAGACAAGCTCCTTCAAGGATTGCAAAACAGCTTGGGCTCAAGTCAGTCCCCCTGATGTGACCTAAACAGCCAGTGCTTTTAGGCATCTGGCAGAAACAAATGTAAGTCTTCTCTGATGGAAGCTGATATCATTGTAAGCCTCAGATGACATCTACAAGCAATTCTGCAAATGCAATGTTTGGTACACAATAAAAAATAACAGATACATGCACATAAAAGGCACTTTCATCCCCCACCCCCCAAAATAACTTAGAATGAAGCATGAAGACTCAAAAGGGTAGAAAAATACAAAAGAGGGTATTGTGGTTTATCTTCAAGACAGCCCCTAGAACAACAACAATAAAATTAAAAGAAAAAAAAAAAAAAAAGGACAGCCCCTAGGGATTCCCCTTCCTAGTATTCACAACCTCGAGTAGTCCCATCCCATATTATACCAGAGTTGGTCTGTGTGATCAATAGAACACTACAGAAGAAATGGTATGTGGCTTCTGAAATTGAGTTATAAAATACATGTAGCTTCTGTTTTGGGTACATGTTCTGCCCCACAGCAGTCACTGTGGGGGAAGCTAATTGCCATGTCATGGAGATGCTCTGGTCACTGTGGAGTGACCCTGGCCCATGTAATGAGGAGCAGTCAGTGAGTAATGAAGGTCTGTCAACAACTATGTAAGCATGGAAGGAGATCCTCTAGCTTTCTAATAACTTTAGGCCCAGCTGAGAGCTACCTCATGAGAGACTCTGGCCAGAACCACCCAGTTAAGGTCCTCCCAGATTCCTGATCTGACCCACAGAAATCATGGCATAATAAATTACAGCTAAGTTTTGGAGTAATTTGTTGTGCAACAATATATAATTAATTGGATACAAAGAACATAAGGAAAAGAGTTAATATATATGTAATCAAAGTCCTGAAAGAAAAGGAAAAATTTTGAGGCAAAGCAATATTTTTTAAAATAATGGCCATAACTTCTCCAAATTCATGGAAGACATCAAATTATGAATAAATATAGCCCTATTAATCCTAAGTGATATAAATTAAAAGAAATAACTCTCCAGAAACATTATAGTAAATCTGCTGAAAAGTAAACACAAAAACAAAATCTTAAAATGACCCACTTTCAAAGGAGCAAGGATTAGACTGTCAACTGACTTAACAGAAACAATAGAGGCCAAAAGAGAATAGAATAGCATATCATAAGTTAAAAATGAAATAACAACCAACTACAATGATATATCCAGTAAAACTATACTATAAAATAAGGCATTTTTAATAAGACACTTTCAGATAAACAAAAACTGAAGAAATTTATCACCAGTAGATGTGCACAAGAAGAAACAACAGAATAGCCCTGGCTGGTGGCACAGTGGATGAGCACTGGCCAGTGAGCGCGGGGGTCACTGGTTCGATTCCCAGTCAGGGCACATAACCAGGTTGCAAGCCAAGTCTCCAGCCAGGTCTGTGGCTGGAGGCAAGTGAGGGGCAACCATACATTGATGTCTCTCTCCCTCTCTAAAAATAATAAAATCTTTAAAAAAAGAAAAGAAAAGAAACAACAGAGTAATCTTCAGGCAAAAGAAAAAATAACTTCTGAGAGAAGCTCAAAAAGGATAAATATGTGAGTTTTGACTAAGCAAAGTTATAATAACATCTTATGAACTTTAAAAAATATATACAATTATGCCCTGGCTGGTTGCTCAGTTGGTTGGAGTGTCATTCCATGTACCAAAAGGTTGAGGGTTCCATTCCTGGCCAGGACACATACCTAGGTTGCAGGTTTGATTTCTGGTTTGGGCATGTATAATCCCTTGTCCTGCTATGTGCGTAAATGTTCATAACAGCATTATTCATAATAGCTAAAAGGTGGCAACAACTCAAATGTTCATCAACAGATGAATAAAAAAAACAAAATGTGATCTATCCATACAATTAAATATTATTTAAAATAATTAAACATAGGCCAGGTGGCACAGTGGGTAAGGCACTGCCCTGCGAACCCAAAGGTCTCTGGTCTCCAGTCAGGTCTGTGGCTGGAGGCAGGTGAAACGCAACCATACATTGATGTCTCTCTTCCTATCTGCCTCTCTCCCTTCCCCTCTTTCTAAAAAATAATGAAATAAAATCTTTAAAAAAAAAGAATTAAATACAGATACATACTACAACAGGGACCTAAAAAGCATTATGTTAAGTGAAAGAAGCCAGTCTAAAAGGCAACATATTATGATTCCATTTATATGAAATGTCCAGAATAGGCAAATCTATAAAAACAGTAGCTTAGTGGTTGCTATGGCTGGAGGTGTTGGTGGAAATGAAGAGTGGCTGCTAATGGATACAGGATTTCTTTTGGGGGTGATGAAATGTTCTAAAATTGATTGTGATGATGGGTCCATCACTCTGAATATGTTAAAAAACCATTCATCAATGGGTGAATATGGTGAATGGGTGAACTGGATGGTATGTGAATTGAATCTCAATAAAGCTGTTATTAAAAAGAAGGAAAGAGGAGAGAGAAAATGGCTGCCAAGTAGGGGAAAGCTGAGTTCAATTGCTCTTGCCCCCAAGAGAACAGAGAGCCCAGAACTAAACCCAAGTCTCTATGGTCAATTAGTATTTAACAAAGGAACCATGAGCATACAATGGAGTCGAGAGAGCCTCTTCGATAAAAACTGGTACATGCAAAAAAAAAAAAAGGGAAGAAAATAGACCATCAACTCACACCATACACCAGAATAAACTCAAAATGGATTGAAGACTTAAATATAAGTCAGGAGAGGAAAACATAGGCAAGAAAATTCAAGATATCCCATGTAGTAATACTTTTGCTGGTATATCTCCTAGGGCAAGGGAAACAAAAGGGAAAAAATGAATAAATGGGACTACGTCAAACTAAAATGCTTCTTCATGGCTAAAGAAACCATCATCAAATTGAAAAGGGAACCAACCATATGGGAAAACATATTTGCCAGTGGTACATCAGACAAGGGTTTGATCTAAAATATATATATATAAAGAACTCATATGACTCAACACCAGAAAGACAAATAATCCAATTTAAAAATGGGCAAAGGACCTGAATAGACATTTCTCCAAGGAAAACACTTAAAGGGCCCGTAAACTTACGAAAAGATACTCAAAATCACTATGCATCAGAGAAATACAAGTTAAAACCACCATGAGGTATCATCACACATCTTTTGGAATGGCCATCAATATTAAATCAACAAACAAATGCTGGCAAGGATGCAGAGAAAAAGGAACCCAAGGCCACTATTTGTGGGAATTCAGACTGGTGAAACCACTGTAGAAAACAGTATGGTATTTCCTCAAAAAACTAAATATGAAACTGCCTTTTGACCCAGCAATTCTGCTGCTGGGAATATACCCTAAGAATTTCAGATCACCCTGGCTGGTGGCACAGTGGATAAGGTGCCGGCCTGCAAACCCAAAGGTCACTGGTTCGATTCCCAGCCAAGGCAAAATAACCAGGTTGCAAGCCAGGTCTCCAGTCAGGTCCATAGCTGGAGGCAGGTGAAAGGCAGCCATACATTGATGTCTCTCTCCCTCTCTGCCTCTCTCCCTTCTCCCTCTCTCTATAAATAATAAATAAAATCTTTAAAAAATAGTAATTTCAAACCATCAATTCAAAAGAACTTATGCACCCCCATGTTTATAGCAGTGCTGTTTAACAATAGCCAAGTGCGGAAACAGCCTAAGTGCCCATCAGTAAACCAGTGGATCAAAAAACTGTGTATTTACACAATGGAATACTATGCAGCAGAAAGAAATAACTCCCTTTTGTAACAGCATGAATGGAACTAAAGAATATTATACTAAGTGAAATAAGCCAGTAGGTGAAAAACTATGATCTCACCTATAAGAGGAATCTGATGAACAAAATTTACTAAGGAACAAAATAGAACCACAGGCAAGGAAACATGGAACAGACTGAAAGTGACCAGAGGAAAAGTGGGAGGGGAATGATAGTGGAAAGAAGGGGAAGGAACTAGACAAAGAACATGTATTGAATGACCCACAAACATGGACGACAGTGTGGGAACTGACTGTGGCAGTAGGGCATGGGATGGGCAGAGGAGGGCAAAGGGGGAAAAATTGGGGCAACTGTTAACAATAACTAAATTATTTAGCCCTGGCTGGTGTGGCTCAGTGGATTGAGGGCCAACCTGAGAACCAAAGGGTCTCTGGTGTGATTCCCAGTCAAGGCACATGCCTGAATTGCAGGTCCCCTGTTAGGGGCATGTGAGAGGCAACCACACATTGATGTTTCTCTCCCTCTCTTTCTCCCTCCCTTTCCCTCTTTCTAAAAATAAGTAAATAAATAATCTTTTAACAAGTGATTTTTTAAAAAGGAAGGAAAAGAAAAGATGGGACAAGGACACATGATCCCAGGCAGATTCTCCATCTGGCTTTATTGTCATCAATCATCCACCAACATACATCTACTGAAGCTCACATAGATGTACAAACTTATCCCATAAACTCAGGTGTTAGGAAATGTTACATTTCTTTGTATTATTTAAAATCAAATGACATCTGCTGCAAGGCCCTCATCCTCCCCAGTGGCAAGAAATTGGATTTCAGTCTTCCTGGAACCCATGTGCACCTTACTTCTTAGCAGTTTATAAGAATTTATAGTTGGAAATGTGGAATTTAAGTCATGTTAAACCTGTTCCTCTGCTGCTTTTTTTCTAGAATTCTCACTTGAATTAATATCACTGGAAAGCTCTGACAAAGCTGCATCCCTGCTCTCTGCCTTTGTGAGGCTTCTGCTCACCACCCTTTATCTATAAAATATTTTTAAGCATTCTTTCACATCTTCTAAAATAGTCTTACCATATCTGTTGTTATTCCAAAATTCAGCAGTGACTTCTGAGAGTCTACGTGCATTTCTGTCTGAGTCAGTCACTGCCTCAGAATTATTTAGCTCCACTGTGAAGTTGTCATTGGTCTGTGGTGCCACTAGTGCAGAACAGGGCTCCTCAACCAAGCCAGATGAACCACCATGGCAACAGGGTTATGTCAAACTCAGGCACGTAAGAAATGTCACATCTCTTCATTTTCTTTAAATTAAATTACATTTTCAAGACTTCTATTCCAAAATTGGTTTAAGAAATAAAAAAACCTGTCTTTATAGACCAAAACGGGAGATAAAATTAAACGAATGGTCATCCCTGGCCTGTGTGGCTCAGTGGTTGAAGCATTGTCCTGTAACTGAAAGGTTGTGGGTTTAATTCCTGGGCACATACCTAGGTTACAGGTTCACCCCCACTCTGGACATAGGCACTTATGACCCCCCAGACCACACACAAATCCCCAGTCAGGGTATGTACTGAGGCAGACAGTGGATGTTTCTCCTATATCAATGTTTCTCTCTCTCCTTTCCTCGATCTCTCTAAAAAATCAACTGGAAGTGTCCTCAGATGAGGATATATATATATGAGGATATATATATATGGTAATAATGATCAAGGACCTACCCTTTCTTTTAAAAGTCTAGGCTGAGGCCCTGGCTGGTAGCACAGTGGTTAAAGCGCCAGCCTGTAAACCCAAGGGTCACTAGTTCAATTCCAGTTAGGGCAAGTCTATCAACCACCAAACAGGTCATTTTGTTCTTGTAGAACCCTTCAGAATTGGAGAGAAGATGGGATGCTACCAAATAATAAGTGATAATAAAATCAAACAAGGACCCAAAGTGAACCATAGGCCAGTTTCATGTAGGAACATAAACACCTTACATAAAATATTATTAGTACAAATTTAGTCGTAAGTTGAATGAATACAAATTATGATCAAGGCCCAGGCTGGTGGCTCGGTGGATTGGCGCAGGCCTGCAAACCCAAGTGTCACTGGTTCGATTCCAGTTAGGGCTCATACCCAGGTTGCAAGCCAGGTCCCCAACTGGAGGCAGGTGAAAGGCAACCATACATTGATGTTTCTCCCCCTCGCTGCCTCGTTCCCTTCCCCTCTGTTTAAAAATAATGAATAAAATCTTTTTAAAAAATAAAGTAAATATTTTAAAAATAATTATGATCAAGTCAGTCTCATCCCAGAAATATAAGTAAGGCTCAATAGTAGGGAAAAACAACAACATAAATCACTACCTTAATAGATAAAAGGAGCCCTGGCTGGTAGCACAGTGGATAGGGTACTGGTCTGTGAACCCAAAGGTCACTAGTTTGATTCCCAGCCAGGGTACATAACCAGCTTGCAAGCCAGGTCTCCAGCCAGGCCGTAACTGGAGGCAGGTGAAAGGCAACCATACATTGATGTTTCTCTCCCTCTCTGCCTCTCTCCCTTCCTCTCTCCCTTCCTCTCTCCCTTCCTCTCTCTCTGAAAATAATAAATAAAATCGTTTTTAAAAAATAGATGAAAGGAGAAAAATATTTATCATTAGATGCCAAAGTGGCATTTGAAAAAAACACAGAACAAACTCATGATTTTTTAAATTTTAGCAAACTGGAAATTGAAGAAGCGTTAAGTTAAAATCCCTTGATAAAGGCAATCTACCATCAATCTTCGTATTTAATAATGAACTACTTGAAGCACCTTCATTCAAGTCATCTGTTTTTTCTCAGCAGTCCAAACCCCCACACACACCCTCACCCCCAGAGTCCAAGCTATCCAACTACTTAAAGTGGGAAGGAAGATGGGAAAGAAAATTTGGTTAATTTTCCAAAATAATATTTCATTTTCACTAACTACCCCAGGGGAGTGTTGGCTGTAAGTTCATAATGGCAAAAACCTGGAAATAACTCAAATGTGCCTGATTTTTAATACTCAGTTAAGTAAAATCTAGAAACCTTCCCTGGATAACTAACTCACAGTTAAACTGAGTTGGAGTAGTTCTGTGTTTATTGACTGAGGAAGATCTTTAGGACATCTTTGAGCTAGAAAAGCAAGTTACAGGATGACACTGTTTGGCAAAAACAACATAAAATAGTCCTCATGGTGGCTCAGTGAATAGGTGCCGACCTGAGAACCCAAAGGTCACTGGTTCAATTCCCAGCCAGGACAACATAACCAGGTTGCAAGTCAGGTCTCCAGCCAGGTCTGTAGCTGGAGGCAGGTGAAAGGCAACCAACCATACACATTGATGTCTCTCTCCCTCTCTGCCTCCCTCCCTTCCCTTCTCTCTAAAAATAAATAAATAAAATCTTTAAAAATAAAACCAAAAAAACAGGCCTCTGCCGAGAATACATGACTGTGCAAAAGTCAGGAGGCACATGAGGCCTAGGCCAGGGGTGCAACAAAAGATTTCAACTATCTAACAGAAAATACTTTTAAAGGGAAAAAATAAAGTATCTTTTATTAACCAGACACTTGAGAGGTTGACAGGAAGTAGCAAGATGCTGGGCACTGAGGTTTCATGCCAAATGGGCAGGAGGTGGGGAGCCAAGTAAGTGCTCCAGCCCCATGTGTACCTGCTGACAAACACCAACAGTGAGCCCTGCATCTCAGGCTCCTGGACTGTTGGGGTCCTCCCGGAACAGCAGTGGGGCATGGAGTCCCACATGGACCTGGCTAAGTCTGTAAGACCTGACAAAAAAAAAGCTGGGAAGGCTGGGTACATACAAGCCCCTATGCTGTGATCAGATGACCCCCAGTGGGAATCTGGACATAAGAACATTCCATGTAACTTGAAGTTTGCCCTATGCTTTAACCTCCCTTGATTGGTTTATTGTACCAGCAGCAGATGTTAAACCTTAATCCAGAGGTAAACTCACCCTCCCTATCTAAAATCTTTGTGTCCAACTCACCCTGACCTGAGGGAGATCACAGCCTTCCTTCAAATGTTATCCTGTTCCTTCAAATGTTATCCCTGAACAATATCTATAATCAGCACTATTTAACATTGATTGATGAGCTTTATATGCTATATGCCCTTAAGCTTACCACACTCAATAAAAGAGCTTGGAGGAAGGCTATCAAGGCTTTTGTCTCCCAAGACACTAGCCGGCCTCCCTTCTCCACCCCCTCCTTGCACAAGCTGCCTGGGAAGTCTTAATTTCATCCTTGGCACCAAGGGATCTCTGCCAGTCAGGGGTTTCCCACAGTTGACATTACTGTTGTCCCCCTCACCCCAGAGGCACATGAGTCTGCCATGTGGCAAATGTGGGTATGCACAGGACAGAGGCAGGAGCTGGGCTGAGGCAAGACCAAGGCAGTTGTCCATTTGGCAGCTTTCTTTCTGATATGCCTCCCCCTTGGGCTTGTTCCAACCTCAGGTGAGAAAGTGGATTGGCTACTGCCCCCAGTTTGATGCTCTGCTGGATCACATGACAGGCCGGGAGACACTAGTCATGTATGCCCGGCTCCGAGGCATTCCGGAGCGACACATCAGTGCCTGTGTGGACCAAATTCTTGATGACTTACTCATGAACACAAACTCAGACCAGCTGGTGAAGACCCACAGGTAAGAGTTGAAGCCCCCTGGGCCCTGCCACCTCCAGTAATAAGATGTGCCACTTCCAGTAATAAGATGTGTTCTTATTACCGGAACACAATTATTCTGATAAGTGCTGGCATGTAGGACAAGGCCCATTAGCCCCTGGCTGGAGGTAGCTGTGGAGTCCATGCCACTTTATGGATTAGCAGGGAGGCGGCCTTCCTGTAAGACTGGATCGATGGTCTTGGCTTGCCCTGAGACACGGCTTCCTCTTGGCTCTGGGCAGTTATGCGACTGAGGTCAGGTAGCAGTATCACAGGTGTTATTGTTGTGGCAGGGTAAGAACAGACCTTTCTTCCTACACTGCACAAAGTTTTGATTTTGGGAGGCTTGCATTTCAAACACTGCTGTGTCCAGGATGTCTGAGCTATGATATTCTGCTGAGAAGCCTGAGGGTATTCCTCGAACTTTGGTTGCCAGTGATATTAACTCACATTAACTTAAACCAAGCCAAGCCACACATCTTCTGAGTCTGAACTCTCCTAGTTATGCAAGCACCCCCTGAACATCTGCAGTAGTACCCCACTCCCTGGACTGGGAAGTCAGAGATGCCCAAGGGTTAAGGATATTGTCCGTTGTTCTTCCCTCTCACTTGGCTTCAGTTTCAAGCAGGTTTTTGAGTTTTCTTGTCTTTTAAAGAGTAGTTAACATCTGCAATGTTTAGAACAGTGCCTTGCACATTGTAAACACTGTGCTCATTTGTAAAAAGTTAGCTAAAATGGCCCTCTGGCCCAAGCACACTGGAGGAGGCCCGTTGCCTAGAGGCCAACCTCTCGGCTGCACTGTGGCCAAGGTGGAACTAGAGAGACTGGCAGTGGGTCAGACAAAAAGCCAGGAGCAGCTGGCTGTAGAACTACCCAAGTATACCACCAAGATCACCCTCCTGGAAGAGATGCTTAGACATAAGAAGGACGAGGTCAAGGAGTGGCAGCACAGGGCCAAAGAAGCCTAGGATAATCTGATGAAGACCAAGGAGGAGCTGCACCTGGTTGATGGCAACCCTGCCCCTTCTGTGTATGTGCTGCTAAGCTGTCACATCCAAGAAAACCTGCAAGAGGAGGGTACAAAGTACACAGCCTACTGTACTGAGCTGTCGGGTGAAAGCATCCTAGATTACCGCAATGAGGAGAAGCGGATCACCAAGGCCAAGAAAGAACACATGCAGCAGCAGCTTATGAGCCTGTCCAGTGAGCTGTCCCAGGCCAGAGATGAGAATAAGAAGACCCACAACATCATCCACAATAAGAACATGAGGCAAGGCTGGGCCAAGTACAATACGTTGCAGCGGAGCTGATAGAACAACATGAAATAGTGCATTGATGAGTTCCAGGACAGGTGAAGGCCCATTCTGGGCAGGGCGGAGCCTCTCCCTTGGGTTCACAGAAGGTCACACACCAACTAAAACTTCTATTTGTATTGAATAGTTCTCTAAATCTAGGTCCCTCCCTGTATTCCAGTTTTTGTTTTTTGTTTTGTTTTTTAAAGAGAATAGCCATTTCAGTGGAAATATTCTAGAGCTGGAACCAATAAAAATGTCCCTGGTTTAGTTTTCCCATCCATATTGTAGTGCCAAACATTTCTGATTATATTATTATTATTACCATTATCATTATTATTATTAATAGATAATTTCCTCTCTTAAGCTTGAAACGGGGCTGACTGAACTAAGGAAAGATGCCTGTAAAGTCTTAATAACAAACTCCATACCAACATGTATGATAGGAGAATCAATATAATTAAAGAAAACCGCATCATAGCTTCAATTCTGTGCCATGCTTTTTTCTGTATTTGAAATTAGCTCAAACTGATTAATTGATACTTGATTTCTATGAAGGATGCATCTTTGTATATTTATGATTTTTGAAGGGTAAAAATTATTTTGAAAACTGAGTCTAAAGCACTCTTTTACACAGACATGCACACATGGTGATTCCTCCCTATGTTGACAAAATCCTGTGATTATTCAAGCTAAGCAACACAGAGGACACCCACTCTTGGATAAACTTTTCTTGTTTAGAGTTGTTTTTTTTTTTTAATGGTTAAAGGGCTACATTGTTGGACTTAGACATCTAATTATTATAATCAGCTATATATTATTTATATATATAAGCCATAATATGGGTTTGTAACATTAGTTTTAAAGAGGCAAAGTTTTGTTTTGTATATTCTGTTACCTTTTGCAGAATAATAAATCCTTAAAGAAGACTCATTAACCATGTACTCACCTGGATTGATCCCTGTGTCCAGGGGAATGATTTATACTCAGTGGACAGCCAAGTTACAATGCCATCCTGGGGGAAGGTGGTGGGCCATATTACTCAGAGGTCCACCAGCGAGTGTGAGCACTTTCTGGACAGAAGAGAAAAGGGAGGAAGGTTGAACTACTGGAGGTTGACAATTGCCATTCACCCAACCTTCCTCCCCTCTTCCCCAGTGGTGGCAACAAGCGGAAGCTGAGTACAGGCATCGCCCTGCTTGGAGAGCCTGCAGTCATCTTCCTGGATGAGCCATCCACTGGCATGGACCCCGTGGCCCGGCGCTTTCTCTGGGGTACTGTGGCGAGAATCCGCAAGTCCGGCAAGGCCATCGTTATCACCTCTCATAGGTGGAGCTGGGGTCTCTGTGGGTCAATGGATGAGCCTGGATGGGGACTGTGGGAGGGATGGGCGGGGAGGGGCGGGATGGAGAGAGACCTGACCTCAGCTGGTACAGAATCTGGAGAATCTCCCAGCTCTAACATGTGGGCCACATTCTGAGAATGGGAATCAGGAGCAGCCTGATCTGGGTGTTGACACCCAGCCTTTGACACAGAGGGTGGGTGTCAGCATACCCCAGCCCTGTGTCAGGCCTTGCCCCCTCTCCCCAGCATGGAGGAATGTGAGGCCTTGTGCACCCGGCTGGCCATCATGGTGCAGGGTCAGTTCAAGTGCCTGGGCAGCCCGCAGCACCTCAAGAGCAAGTTTGGCAGCGGCTACTCCCTTCAGGCCAAGGTCAGGAGTGATGAGCGGCAGGAGGCACTGCAGGAATTCAAGGCATTCGTGGACCTGACCTTCCCAGGTGTGTGACACTGCACAGAGGGCATCTGTCCTCACCCCTGTACATCTCTGATACCTAGGATGAGGGTTGAAATTCTGTGGGCCCAGTCCACCCTCCTTTGGCCCCCCCAGCTGGGCCCTCATGGCACATATTTTCTCCTTTGTGCAGGCAACGTCCTGGAAGATGAGCACCAAGGGATGGTCCATTACCATCTGCCTGGCAATGATCTTAGCTGGGCAAAAGTGAGCACATACCTGGGCATTGGAGGGAGCACAGTGCTGATGTCACCTGCTTTCTGGTTTTTTCTATTTGGGGTAGAAGTTATGTTCGGTACTGCTGCAAATCTTCTCTGATGTCTCCATGGCAACATTCACACGGATTTCATAGAATATAAGATGTTTGAGCTGGAAGGGACCCAGGAGGTTGGCTCCTTCTCATTTCACAGAGAGGGCAGAGGGTCCCAACAGAAAATGCCACATACTCAGTATCACAGAGCAAGTTAGGAACCCAGCCAGGACCTCTGCTTACTGGCCCCGTACCCATGCAGGGTCCCTTTCCCTGAGATTGCAGACAGCTGAATTCCATGGGACTGACTTGTTGGGAGGGCTCCAGGGGCAGCTGAAAAAGGGATGGGCCTTTTGGGGGCCTTGTCACAACCCCAGAGGCCCTCCCTCTTTCCATCCTCTGTTTTCTCCTCTCCCCTCCCCAGTGCCCACCGTCCACAGTGGTCTCCTCCCTTCCATAGGTATTTGGCTCTCTGGAGCAAGCCAAGAAGAAGTACATGCTGGATGACTATTCAGTCAACCAGGTTTCCCTGGAGGACATCTTCCTGAGCTTCACCTGCCCTGGACCCCACACACAAGTGGAAAACAAACAAAGGCAAGCAGGGCCAGCAGGGCCCTCACAATCACCACCTCCCCACCAGCCTCCCTCACCACTTCCCTCAAAGTCTGTCTTGCTATAATAAAAAGTTCTCAGTGCTAGGTTAGCTCAAGTGTGCGTAGCCTGCCATGGGCTACAAGATTTACAGAGGTGGTCCCAATGAGCTCAGCTCAGGGGCACAAAGGGTTGGGGTGGCTCTCTGCCAACTTGAGGCCACTCACCTTAAAGGCTTGGTGGGAACCCAGGTGCATTTCAATGGAAAATCATTTCCTTTAGTCCTACCTGGTGGTCATTGAGACCTGTCTGTGGAAACAGCCTTAGAGAAACACCTGCTATGTCCTCTCAAAAAGCAATGTCTGAGGGTTGTAAATGATGTCGTACTTCTAAAGACAAGAGACAGATTAATGAGTTTGCAACCTCAGTCACAATTTTTCAACAGGTACATTTTTTTTCTTTTTAAGTTAATTTATTGTTGCTATATTACATTTATCCCATCCCCCCCCCACTGCTCTCCCCTGCCCCCACCCTCCCTATTCCCTCTCCCACAGTCCATCCCACATGTTGTTCATGTCCAAGTGTCATTTATACTCACTAGTTTTTTGACTAAACTGTTCCCCTTCTTTGCCTCTTTCTCCCCCTCCCTCCTCTCCTCTGCACACTGAAGGTCTGTTCCTCATTTCCATTCCTCTAGTTCTATTTTGCTTGGTTTTTTTTTTTTTGTTATTTAGCCTCCTGTATTAGGTGAGATCATATAATGATTAATGATGGCTATTCTGACAGGTGTGAGGTGGTATCTCATTGTGGTTTTAATTTACACCTCTCTGATGGCTAGTGATGTTGAGCATTCTTTTCTATGCCTATGGGCCCTTCGTATGTCCTCCTCAGAGAAGTGTCAGTTCAGGTCCTTTGCCCATTTCTTAATTAGGCTGTCTGTCTGCCTGGTGTTGAGTCATGTAGGTTCTTTATATATTTTGGAGATCAAACCCTTGTCTGAGGTATTGGCAGATATGTTTTCCCATACAGTTGGTTCTCTTTTAATTTTGCTGATGTTTCCATTAGTTGAGCAGAAACTTTTCAGTTTGATGTAGTACCATTTGTTTATTAGTTCCTTTATTTCCTTTGCTCTTGGAGAAGTATCAGTGAAAATATTGCTGTGTGGGATATCTGAGATTTCCTATGTTTTCCTCTAGGACTTTTATGGTGGTATAGCTTTTGTTTAAGTGCTTTATCCATCTTGAGTTTATTCTGGTGTATGGTGTAAGTTAGTGGTCTAGCTTTTTTATTATTATTATTATTAATTTTGCATGTCCTTGTCCAGTTCTCCCAACACTATTTTTTTTTAATTTTATTGTTGTTGTATTACATTCATCCCCTTTTTGCTCCCCTCTGTCCCCACCAACACTATTTATTGAAGAGGCTATTTTCACTCCATTTTATGCTCCTTCCCCTTTTGTCAAACATTAATTGACCATAGAGTCCTGGGTTTATTTCTGAGCTCTCTATCTATTCCACTGATCTATATGTCTATTCTTATGCCAGTACCAGACTTTAAAAAAAAAAAAAAAGATTTCATTCATCATTTTTAGAGAGAGGGGGAAGGACAGAGGAAGGGAGGGAGAGAATCATCAATGTATCATTGCTTTTCACCTGCCTCCAGCTGGGAACCTGGCTGGCAACCCAGGTATGTGTTCTGACTGGAAATTGGACCAGTGACACTTGGGTTCGCACGCTGGTGCTCAATCCACTGAGCCACCAGCCAGGGTTTTGATTACAGTGACCATGTAGTATAGTTTGATATGTGATTCGTCCTAGGTTCTTCTTTCTCAAGATTGCTGTGGCTATGTATGGTTTTTTTGGCTCCATATACATTTTTAAAAGAGATTATTTATTATTTTTAGAGAGAGGGAAAGGGAGGGGAACAGAGAGGGAGAGAAACATCAATGTAAGGTTGTCTTTCACCTACCTCCAGCTAAAGACCTGGCTTGCAACCTGGTTATGTGCTCTGGCTGGAAATTGAACCAGAGGCTTTTGGGTTATCAGGCCAGTGCCTTATCCACTGAGCCACCAGTCAGGGCTATCCATATAAATTTTTGAACTATTTTTTCTAGATCTGTGAAATATGTCATTAGTATTTTAATAGGGATTACATTGAATCTATAAATTGCTTTGGGTCATATGAACATTTTAATGATGTTAATTCTTCCCATCCTCGAACATGATATATGCTTCCATTTATTTGTATCTTCCTTAATTTTTTTCTTCAGTGTTCTGTAGTTTTCTAAGTACAGGTGTTTTACCTCCTTGGTTAAGTTTTTTCCTAAGTACTTTATTTTCCTTGTTGCTATAGTAAATGGGATTTGTTTTCTAGCTTCTATCTCTGATGTTTCATTTTGATATACAAAAATGCCTTTGATTTCTGGATATTGACTTTATATACAGCTATTTTGCTAAATTTGCCTATTAGGTTGAGTAGTTTTTTTGGTGGGGTCTATTGGGTTTTCTATGTATATGATCATGTCATCTACAAATAATGACAAATTTACTTCCTCCTTTCCAATTTGGAAGATTTTGATTATTTTTTCTTGTCTGATTATGATGGCTAGAATTTCCAAAACAATGTTGAATAGAAATGGAGAGAGTGGACAGCCTTGTCTTGTTCTTGATCTTAGGGTGAAAGCTTTTACTTTTTGTACATTGAGTATGATGTTGGCTGCAGGTTTCTCATATATGGCCTTTATTATGTTGAGGTATGCTCCCTCTATTCTCACTTTGCTGAGTGTTTTTATCATAAATCATTGTACTTTATCAAATGCTTTTTCAGCATCTATTGATATGATCACATGGTTTTTATCTTGCATTTTGTTTATGTGGTGTATTACATTTATTGATTTGCAAATATTGTACCACCCTTTCATCCCTACGATGAATCCCACTTGATTATGGTGTACAATCTTTTTAATGTTTTGCTGGATCCTGTTTGCCAATACTGAATTTTGTTGAGAATTTTCACATGTATGCTCATCAGAAATATTAGCCTGTAGTTTTCCTTCTTTGTTGTGTCTTGACCTGGTTTTGGGATTAGACTAATACTGGACTCATAGAAGGAGTTTGGGAGTCTTCCCTTGTCTTGGATTTTTTTTTTTTTTTTTTAATAGGTTGAGAAAGATAGGAATTAGTTCTCCCCTAAATGGTTGGTAAAATTTGCCTGGTCCAGGGCTCTTGTGCACTGGGAATTTTTTCTATTACTTCTTCAATTTCACTAGTTGTTATGGGTCTATTCAGGCTTTCTGCTTCTTCTTGATTCAGTTTTGGGAGATTATATGTTTCCAGAAATTTGTTCATTTCACCCAGGTTGTCAAATTTCTTGTCATATAATTGTTTGTAGTAATTCCTTACAATCCTTTGTATTTCTGTGTTATTGGTTGTGATTTCTCCTCTGTTGTTTCTGATATTGTTTATTTGTGTCCTCTCTCTTTTTTTCTTGTTGAGTCTGGTTAAAGGCTTGTTGATTTTGTTTTCAAAGAATCAGCTCCTGGATTTATTGATCCTTTGAATCATTCTTTAGTCTCTATGTCATTTAATTCTGCTCTGATCTTGATTATTTCCTTCCTTCTACTTGCTCTGGGCTTTGTTTGTTATTGCTCCTCTAGTTCTTATAGCTTTATGGTTAGGTTGTTTGTATGAGCTTCTTCTAACCTTTTTAGGTAGACCTGTATTGCAGTGAACTTCCCTCTGAGAACTGCCTTTGCTATATTCCATAGGTTTTGGGCTGCTGTGTATTCATTTTCATTTGTTTCTAGAAACATTTTTAGTTCTTCTTTGATCTCACTATTAACCCATTCATTACTTAAATAGCATGTTGTTCAGTGTCCATGAATTAGAAGGCTTTGGAGGATTTTCCTTGAGGTTAGTTTCTAGTTTCAAGACATTGTGATCTGAGAAGATTCTTGATATGATTTCAATTTTCTTGAATTTGTGGAGGCTTATCTTGTATCCTACCATGTAGTCTATCTTTAAGAATTTGCATATGCATTTGAAAAGAATATGTATTTTGCTTCTTTGGGGTGAAAATTTCTGTATATATCAGTTAAGTTAATTTGAGCTAGAATGTTGTTCAATGCCACAATATCCTTGCTGGGTTTTTGTTTTTGTTTTTTTGTTTTTTTGTTTTTTTGCTTGGAAGATTGGTCCATTGTTGATAATGGGGTACTAAAATTCCCTACAATTAGTGTGTTGCTGTTGATATCCTTCTTGAAGTCCTCCAAGATTTTCCTTATATATTTGGGTGCTCCTATATTGGGTACATATATGTTTACAAGGGTTATAGCTTCTTGATGGATTGTTCCCTTAAGTATTATGAAATGTCCTTCTTTGTCTGTTTTTATAGCCTTCATGGTGAAATCTCTTTTGTCCGATATAAGTATTGCTACCCCAGACTTTTCTTCATGTCAATTTGCTTAAAATATATTCCCTATCCCTTCACTTTCAGTCTGTATCAATCTTTTGTTCTGAGGTGGGTCTCTTGTAGACATTATATAAGTGGGCCATGTTTTCTTATCCATTCAGCTACTCTATGTCTTTTGATTGGTGCATTTGATCCATTTACATTTAAGCTTATTATTATTTTTTTTAATTTTATTGTTGTTGTATTACATCCATCCCCTTTTTGCTCCCCTCTGTTCCCCTCCCCACCCACCCATTCCCCCCAAAGTCAATCCCACCTGTTGTCCATGTCCATGGTTCCTTTATAATCTTATTATTGATGGGTGCTTATTCATTGACATTTTCCTTCTTTGGACCTGTGTTCTCTGTTTCTTCATCTTTTTGTTGTTGTTGTTATTCTGTTTTGTTTCTTCATCTTTTTATTTATTTTTAATTTTTAAAAATTCATTTAAAGATTTATTTATTTATTATTTTTAGAGAGAGGGGAAGGAAGAGAGGCAGAGAGGGAAAGAGACATCAATGTATGGTTGCCTTTCACCTGCCTCCAGATAAGGTTCTGGCTGGAGACCTGGCTTACAATCTGGTTATGTGCCCTGACTGGGAATTGAGCCAGCAACCTTTCAGTTTGCAGGCCAGCACCTTATCCACTGTGCCACCAGCCAGGGCATCTTCATCTGTTTAAAGCCAACCATTTATCATCTCTTGCAATGCTGATTTGGTGGAGATACATTCTTTTAGCATTCTTTATTTTCTGGGAAACTTGTTATTTCACCTTTCATTTTGAATGAGTGCCTTGCTGGGTAGAGAAGTCTTTGTTGTAGGCCTTTGTTTTCCATTGCTTGGAATATTTTTTGCCATTCCCCTCTGGCTTGTAGTGTTTCTATTGAGAAATCAGGTGATAACTTTATCGGAGCCCCCTTATATGTTATTAGCTGTTGCTCTGTTGCTGCTTTATTTGCCATTTTAATTATGATGTGTCTTGGAGTAGGCCTGTTTGAATTCATGTTCATTGGAACTCTCTGTCCTTCCTGAACTTGAATGAGGTTTCACTCTTCAAGTTAGGGAAGTTTTCTGTCATTACTTTTTCAAACAGGTTTTCTATTCCTTGCTTCTCTTCTCCTTCTGGTATCCCTACAATATGGATATTATTGTGTTTTATGTTGTTCTATAGCTCTCTTAAAACCTCTTCAGCCCTGGCTGGTGGCACAGTGGATAAGGCACCGTCGGCCTGTGAACCTAAAGGTCACTGGTTCAATTCCCCAGCCAGGGCACATAACCAGGTTGCAAGCCAGGTCTCCATCAGGTTCATAACTGGAGATAGGTGAAAGGCAACCATACATTGATGTCTCTCTCCCTCTCTGCCTCTATCCCTTCCCCTCTCTCTAAAAATAATAAATAAATAAATAAATTTTTAAATAAAAAACCTCTTCATTCTTTTTCAATCTTTGTTCATTTTGTTGCACTGTCTGGGAATTTTTTTCTACGTAGTCCTCCAATTCACTGATATGATTCTTTGCTTTCTCTAGCCTGCTTTTGATTCCTTCTACTGTATTCAATTCAGAAATTGTGTTCTTCATTTCCTCCTGGCTCTTATTGATAGTTTCTATGTCCTTTTTAATGCTGGTGTAGTTAGTTCTCAGTAAGTTCCTTATAGCTTCCCTGGAGTTCTTTATAGTTCTCCTGGAGTTGTTTGTAATTTTCTTTGAGCTCGCTGAGCTCATTGAGCTTCTCTATCATCATTATTTTGTATCATCATTATTTTGAATGTCATGTCTGATAGTTTGCGTGCCTCTGTTCTATTTAGCACTTTCTGGAGATTCCTCCTTTCCTTTCAGTGTTGGACTGTTTCTTTTTATCCCCATTTTAGGTTACTTTTCTTTGTTTGCGCTTCTTAGATTGGGCCTTTTTGAGTTCCTGTCTTTGCAGTGTGACCTTCTGTTAGGTAGAGGTGCACTTTCTTTACATCTTGGATCCACCTCTGGTGAGGTCAGGTTGTTTCCCAGTCTGGGCCTAGTCAGCCTGTTGGAGTCAACCAGAGATCCATTGTCTTTGTGCCCTACAGTTTTTAACCCAATTAATCTGTGATCAGATGTCAGGTGTAGGCACCACTGGGAAGGAGAGATAATTCAATTGTAATCCAATCAATCTGTAATCAGTGGTCACCTTAGGCACTGCTGGGCAAGGCTGATGGTTTCAGTGTTAATCCAATCAGCCTGTAATCAGGCTCTGGCACAGCTAAACTAGGCAGATTGATTCCAATGGGTGGGGCTATGACCTCAACTCCGGCAGACGCCACTTATAACAGCATAGTTTACCTGCGGTGTAGGAGACGAGTTAGCACTAGGACCCTGTCTACTGCTCTCTCATTTCCCACCTCAAAGCCACTGCTCCAAATTCTCTTTAAGTGTTTGTAGTCCATTCTGCTCTCCCTCTGCTGGAGCCAGGGTAAGTGGGTGCCAATGTATTTTCCTACATGGCTACTTCAGTAATTCTGTCTCTAGCCATCTCAGGTTAGCAAACTTTGCTGCTTTTTGCTTTTTACAGATGGTTGCTGTTTATTATTATTATTATTATTTGTTTTTTTGTTTTAAGATTTTATTTATTTTCAGACAGAGGAGAAGGGAGGAAGAAAGAGAGGGAAAGAAACATTAATCAGTTGCCTCTTGCACATCCCCAACTGGAAACTCGGACGGCAACCCAGGCATGAGCCTCAACAGGGAATCGAATCTGTGACCTTTTGGTTCACAGGCCAGTACTCACTCCACTGAGCCACACCAACCAAGGCTGGATGCTGTTTTATTCTCAGCTGTGTTGCTCCGAGCTGGGAAGCCCAGCTCGGGGTTTAGAACCCACCCTTCTCAGGTGAATATCACAGTTCCAGTCCCTTCAGCTGCTGCCTGTGGGAGCCTGCCAGCCCTCCCATGTCTCTGCACTTCCTACCAGTCACATTGTGATGAAACAGCCTCTTCTGTTTGTGGTTATGAGGCTTCTCTCCAGCTGGTGTTCTGTTTATTATTCTGGATGATTTCTTCCCAATTAAGTTGTAATTCCAGATTGATTCTGAAGGTGCTGCCACAAAATGGGGCTGGGTCCACCCAGAGACACATTCCTTGGGGAGGACCCAGCTCCCCTGCACCTTCCCACCCCTGTCCCCAACTCTCAGGGTCCTCTCAGAATCCTCAGAGACTGGGTCTCCTCTAGGCTGGCTCAGCTGCCACTTAATGCATTCGTCCTCATGCCCAGGCTGCTCGCCACCACCAGCAGGCTCAGCAGCAGCCCTGCTGCTCAGAGTTGAGCCACAACCCAGAACCCCACCCCACCTCAACATGTACATATTTTGGTTTGCTGTCTGCCTCAGCCCCTGCAAATGTTAGGGTAAGCCTGTATATGACCCTACTCTAACCCATGAAGTGGTTATGATTATTCTACCATTGTTCAGATGAGTGAGCTAAGCCTTAGACTTCAGCAATTTCCCAGTCAGTAGGTAGAAAGGCAACATTTAACTCAAGCAGAGAGGGGTTCTGAAACTATACAGCATTAGCAGCATCTAGAACTTGTTAGAAATGCAGGTTCATGGGCCCCACCCCAGGCCTGTTGAGTCCGAAATTTCAGAATGAGGCCTAGCAATTCCCATTACAATGAGCTCCATGTTAACAGGTGCTTCTGATGAAGCTTAGATGTAGGACCACTGAACCTAAGGCCAGTGTGCTCCAGACCATTGCCCTGTCTAGTCTATGAGGGTGGGTGGATGTGGCTATGCACCTCTGTCATGAGGATCTCCTCTGACACATGTCCTGTCATGTAGCCTTCCTATCTCCAGTGGGGTCACTTTGACTCCCTTCTAAATAGCCCCATCAGCTTTTCCTTTGCAGGTTGTTCTCTCCCTCCCTTCTCAGCCAAGCTCCAGGAAAGTGGTGTCTACCATCTCTGCCCACACTTCCTACCTCCCATCTCCACTCATCGAAAACTACAGCATTATCACATCTCTTGCCACCACACCTACTGGTTCCTCCCTGATTTTTCTATGTAACTTCTCTGTGGTATTTCACAATGTCCCTGGCAACCTCTGATGAAGGCCCCTCCTGTGGCTTCTCCCCATTTTACATGGTTCTCTGTCCCTCTATGGCCCTTTCCTGCTTCCTCTGTAGGGTCCACTTCCTTTCTCTCTGAATAGTAGGATCCTTTGGGTTCCTAGTCTACTTTGTGTTTTCCTACTATCCCCTCTGCACCTTGCTGTTATTGAATTTCTTTCTCATTCACTCCTAGGCTTTCAATTGCCATCTTATTCTAAGTGGGAACTTCTCTGACTTTTTCAATGAGTTCTCTCACCCTCCTGAAGCCCAGTGAGAAATGGGCTTTTCACATACCCTGTTTCTTACCACACTGGACCCTAGGGTCTCTTACTACTAGAGCAGTGGGTGGAGGCTAGGGAAGGTGTGGCTGCAGCATAGCCAGAAGAACACCTGTTTCCTGAAAATTAAGAAAACTTAACTGCTGAATGAATAAGAGTGAAAAGTACAAGATTCATGAGCCCTGGCCTGGTGGCTCAGTTGGAGCATCATCCTACACAACAAAAGTTTCGATCCCTGGTCAGGGCACGTACCGCGAGGTTGTATGTTCAATCCACAGTTGGGCCTATGTAAGACACCAGATCGATGTTTCTCTCTTTCTCTTTCCACCTTCCTCTCCCTCTAAAATATCAATAAACCTATCATGAGTGAAGTTTGTTGTTGTTGTTGTTAAAGAAAAAAGACAAGCCCTGGCTGGTGGCACAGTGGATAAGGCACCGGCCTGTGAACCCAAAGGTCATAGGTTCGATTCCCAGCCAGGGCAACATAACTAGGTTGCAAGCCAGGTCTCCAGTCAAGTCTGTGGCTGGAGGCAGGTGAAAAGCAACCATACATGGATGAAAAAAAAAAAAAAAAAAAAAAGAAAAAAGACAGTACAGTTGAGGAACTTTGAGTGACCAGAGATGCTGTTTTGGACTCAGTGATGTAGTATCTCACAGGGGAGTTAGAGTGGTGAGTAAGTACTCACTCATTGGTGAATCTGGTTTATTAGTACCTTCAAGATGCTCCCAAAATCTAAAACTGAAAGAATGTACCACTGCCTGGGGAACTTCGGGGTTTCACTGGGGGGGGGGGGGGGGTGAACCAGTTACAAAGTAACAATGCAGGGAAGGAGGGCAACAAAAGTAACAAATTGGGAAACAGTAACCAATAGAAATAAAAGTGTGAGGAAGGATGTGAAATCTGAGGGGTCCTCCACTGACTCCTCCCAACTCCCAACGTGGGACATCTAGGAAGCAGGCCCCAAGCATGTTCAGCTCTATTCACTGAGTCCACTTCTGTGCACATCACCCTATCCCCCTCCATCACCCTCAACTTCCAGAGGTTCCCTCCCTTGTTATTTTTGGGACCACTGAGACTCATATTCCTTGTGATCATCCATCTTCTCACTTTTCCATTTCCTGCTCCAGACTGTCATGAAACCTAGGCACCATGGGTTCAGGTAGCATGAGGTGGACAAAGGGGACATCACAGCTGATTGGGGCTGTGGTAGGAGGGGTCTGAGCCATGACCCAACCCAGATTCCCTAGCTTCTCCAGGCAAAACCCCTCTGTCCTCCATCAAACACCCAGGAGATTGCATTTCTTTCCTTGTTAGAATGTTTCATGAAAGCAGTGAAGTGTGAGTTGGGAGGACACTGCCTGATCCTTCAGAATGAACAAATGTTCAGCTGTGGCTGGCATAATCAGTAAACAAGTGTGCACTTCCCTTTTAAAAAGGTCTCCCAGATGGTAATGACAGACTTGGGGAGAAGATAATCTGGTCAAAGTGAAAGGGATAGGGCTTGCCCTGAGGCAAGTGTGGAGTAAGGTCCAGGAAGAGACTTGTTCCTGGGGAAGAAGGGGTCAAACATGCTGATTAAACTCCAGATATCCAACTCCACTTTCTGCATTACAATTAATGCAGCCTGGCTGGGTTCTGAACCAGGGGTTTCCTAGCCTGAAGCGCGAACCCGAAGCTGGGCGTGCGACCTCAGGGTGAGGGTCTGAGGTCAGAGGCCACGTGGGTGCCGCACACAGGTGTCGGCTGTCTGCATCCACACAGCTTGACAACCTGTCGGGGCCCCAGCAGCACCGGGCTCTAAGCAGGACCATCCGGAGGTGCAGCCCATCCGCACAGACCTTCACTGACAACCCACCGCACTCTGTGGGTTCCGGAGGCCTGGACCCCAAAAGCCAAAGTCGGCAACGAGGCCCAAACACCAAACAGCCAAGAACCACGCGGGCCACTTTCGACTAATGAAGCCCCTGCCCACCTAGCCTGGGCTGCATTCCTCCACCATCCCTGCTCCGACCCGCTCTGACCCGGCCTCAGGGGAGGCTTCGTCGGCTCCACCAATTAACATACGGCGTTCGAATTTGCGTCCTGGCGCAGCCAATCGAAGGTGCCCGAAGTCTGGAAGAGGGACAGGGCGCTGGGCAGAGCCCTGTAGACCCGCAGCGCGCGCCCCCCCAGACCGGCCAATGGGAGCGCTGGGCGCATTTGAAAACTAGGGCGGGCGGCAGGGCGGGTCTGCGCGTGCGTGGGGCGGGGCGCGTAGGCTGGCGGGCGGCTGAGGCGGCTTAGATTGAGGCGGCGGCGGCGGCGGGCGACTGAGGTGGCGGCGCAGTAGGCGATGGGGAGCGGCGGTGGTGAGCTTGGGTCACCGGGCGCGGGCGGCAGCGGGTGGGTGGCCCAAAACTGCGCTGGCTGGCTCGAGCCTTTCTGCCTGGGGTCCCGGCGGTACATGCCCGGCGCGCGGTTTAAATACCTGGCGGCGCCCAGGTCCGCATGAAAGCCCCTCGCGGATCCCGGTACCTGTTGAGGACTGTGAGCGCAGCCGTAGTTTCGTTGGTCATCACCGTGGTGGTTAAGTATTTCAATGTCTGTTCTACATCAAGAGGATGAGGGCAGTGGTAAAATGCATGTAATCTGCGGGAACTGGTCACCTTGAGTGTAGGTTTGGCTTTTGCTGCACATTAACTGCTGATAAGAAGACCTAGGTGAAGAGTGAGGCAGGGTGCAGGGTGCTATGGGTGGGGGGAGCATCCCCCTCTTGTCGGGACAAAAGGGAGGAATGGATGGAAAACCAAATAAATTGTAGGGGAGAGGCTCCAGCTCGGGAGTTTCTAAGTCTTTCGCTTATAATGAGAAAGGAGCTGCTGTAATTAGAATGACCCCTATGGGGTGAGAGGACACTAGGCAGAGCAGGGACTGGCTTCCCTGTGGAGTTGACCCTCCTAATTTGGACTCAAACACCAGATTGTTCAAGTCCACAGATACTTATTGAACGTTATGCATTTTAGTCATGCATGCAAATGGAAGCAAAGAAATCATCAGCAAGGATTCCAGGGGGCTTCTTTGAGAGACATCCACATCCTTGGCTGCTTTTTCCCCTTCTGGGTTGTCATCTAGGCTCTGGATCAAAAAGTTTCCCAATAGCCAAGTTAAATGATTATCTGCTGTTCACCATAAATACTTACTGAATATTTGAATGAATGATGATGTCTTCTGTTACAATGCATTCCTTTATTCATTTTTGGGACCAGAAATACAACCAATTCCTTTTGTGGGGCAGGAGACAATAACTTTTAAACCATCTTCAGATATAACTTTTCATATCAGTACAACTCCTTTCCAACACATCACTTAACCATTCTGATTCTTTCTTTAGTGATTCACTGTAGGTGTGCCAAGTGTTTCTGTTATCCTACCAAACGAAGAATACGAAGGAGACCCCGAAACCTAACCATCTTGAATCTCCCAGAAGATGTGCTCTTTCATATCCTGAAATGGCTTTCTGTTGGGGACATCCTTGCTATTCGAGCTGTAAGTTGCCAGGTGAAAATAGTATCAGCCTGAGAGTTGTTGGCCATACCATCAAGGCTTTGTGTTCTTAAATGTTATAAAAAAGAATAAAAGTATATTCTTGAGGATAAATCCCATGTAACATTCCGTACTGAAAGGGAGTTATAGATATTTTAAAACTGCAGCCTCATTTTAAGCAACTTAACCTAGAGTATATAGCATGTAGTAAATTAGTGGAAAATAAGAATCCACTTCTGTAACTCCCAAAGCTCCCTCCATTGGGTGACAGTATCCATGGGTGCTGAATTTATGGTGTCATTGGGAATATTGCTAACCTATGATCAGGGCTTCTGCCTGGGGCAGAGGTTCTAGGTCCTACCTGAGGCTACTATCACATGTGTTAGTCTTTTCCAAAGGCCCCTGTTTACCTCCAGGCTCCAGCTGTGCTCCCACATCAAGGCACCAGGCAGAGCAGCACAAAACTGATTTCTGTCCTAGCTGTTCCCATTAGACTTGGTTTCCCTGATCCTTGCAAGTATATACTCTTACAGAGGTATCACCCCCTCTTTCTCAGTCTAGGTGCTTATTCCCCCTTCCAAGATCACTGTCCCCACCTTTAGAGCCACAGAGAAACTTGGTTTTGGGCTCTTTTCTCTATTCAGAGCAACTGTTTTGAGATACAGAGACTTGGGACCCTAACTACTGGGGTGGGTAAAGGGAGAGGAGACCCTACATCTGTCTCCCTTTGCCTTCAAGAGCTCCAGAGGCATGACTTCTGGGGGAGTTCCCTTAATAATTTCCCCACCCATCCAGCTTTCATTGTTCTGCAGGTGCACTCCCACCTGAAGTACCTGGTGGACAACCATGCCAGTGTGTGGGCATGTGCCAGCTTTCAAGAGCTATGGCCTTCTCCAAGGAACCTGAAGCTCTTTGAAAGGTATCTCTTTACCCTGAGACGTTTGATTTTCTTCCATCTTGGGGCTTCCCTAATATTCCAATCTGTGTCCCAACGACTGACCTGAGAATGATTTTTCTCTTGCTGTAGCCCCTGCTAATGCTTTATCGCTCACAAGGAAACAACAAAGGGCTGTCAGCCTCACCTGTCGAGTCGCATGACTTCCAGCACAGTCCTCAGTCATCCACACCACCAGCACAGGCCTGATTCTCATTAGTCACAGTGGTGCTTCTGAATAGTCCTCCTTGGGCTGTGAACAATCCCTTGTGACTCAAACCAAGGTCACCTGTGTGTGGAAATTTTATTCAGTCCTCTTTTTTTCAGTTAGAACCTTGTGATTTAGCCCTGACTGGTGTGGCTCAGTGGGCTGGTGTTGTCCTGCAAACCAGAGGGTCCCCAGTTTGATTTCCGATCAGGGCACACACTTGGGTTGCAAGCCAAGTCCTCCATTGGGGGCATGCAAGAAGAAACTAATTGATGTTTCTCTCACACATTGATGTTTCTCTCCCTCTCTTCCTCCCTTCCCTTCTCTCTAAAAATAAATTAAAAACTTTTAAATACTATGTGATTTAAATCCTATTGTATTTCATTCACTTGCTGATTCCACCACCTGCCAAAGTTGGGACCCAGAGGGAGGGCCTAAGGGGGCATGAACTCTGCAGCCATTGAACCCCAGTGTGCCAACAACTGGACCCACTGTCCAAGTGTGCCAGTGGTTTCAGGCAGGCCACCTGAGATGTAGTCCACAAACTATACAAATTATCCTTTTTAAATGTGCAACTTGATGGTTTTTAATATATTCACAGTTATGCAACCATCAACACTATCTAGAACATTCTTGTTACCCCCAAATAAAACCCTGTACCCATTACCTGTCACTTTCTATTTTACCTTTATTCCCCAAGTCATAGGCAACCTCTGTTCATTTCCTGTCTCTGAATTTGCCCATTATGAATATTTTACATAAGGACTCATACAACATGTGGCCTTTTGTGATGGGCTTCTTTCACTTAACATGTTTTTAAGGTTCATCTATATTGTATCATGTAGTGGATAAATGATATATGACTGCTTTACTTAAAAGATTTTCTATTTAGAAAATAAGTATTCTAGCTTCAAATGCTGTGATAGAACATAACCTTTATGGAATAAAATTGTGTTATTTTATGTTCTTGATTTTCTAGAGCTGCTGAAAAGGGAAATTTTGAAGCTGCTGTAAAGCTGAGCATTGCCTACCTCTACAATGAAGGCTGTAAGTCCTTGCAAGGCTGGAGGTGGTGTCACCCCACTTAGTACTGACGTTTGAATAACAATAAGCCCTTCTTGGTGTTTGTAATTTAGTTCTTGCTGTATCTGGTGGTCTGCCTTACCCTGTCCTCCAAGGAGCTTGTGCCAAGAGGTGCGCTGCTGAGGCACCCAATGAGGAACTTTTGTAGTTTGGGAGAGTCACCTCTTATTGTAATAAATCCGTTAATTTCAGTCAGCAAAGAGTAACTGAGCAAAGACTTAGAACAGGGGCTACAGTCAGCCTTCCCCTGGCTGCCAGCCCTCTGTCGGATAAACACCACAATCCGTGTGTCTGGCTTCTGTCCTTAGCCACAGTTCCTCTGTAGAACCTGGGGCTGGGGGCAAAGCGCACCTAAATCCATAGGTTATCAATAACACAGGTAGCTAAGGTTCCAAGCAGGAGGCATGTGTAAGCAGGCAAAAGGCAATATGGTACCTGAATTTCTTCACCCCCAAGGGTCAGGTGCTCCTTGAAAGAATTTTGTGTGGCTTTCTCCCAATTCCTGCCTATTTGCTTAGCACATCAATAAACTAGCCGAGGGTCCATCCTGTCCTGGCTCCCAAAACACATAAAGACTTGTGTATAGCAGCAATTTTTCTGCTTCTAAAAGATCTGGCATTTTGTTGAAAGATAGCCCCTCACATGGTTTGTTGAGAAAACTGTTGTGACTGATAGAGACAATGAGCATTTTTCCTCCATGCCCAAGAGAGCCGTAGTCCTACCCCAACGGTCTTGTCAGATAGCAGTTCCCAGACATAATTTACATAACCTCACCCATCTAATACATACAACCCAGTGGAGTTTTTTTAGTATAATCACAGAGTTGTGTAGCCATCACAACTGTCTTATTTTGGAAATTCTCATTACCCCCAAAGAAACGTCTTAACCGGGGTTGCTGGGGAAGGGGGCTGCTGCCAGCAGATCTCAGCAGGAGGGAGGGTGGGCATATGACATCTCTGCAGGGAACAACTTCCCAGCCTTCACAATCTAGGCTGCTGGGAACTTAAGGTTTTAAATTCTCACTAAAGATGATGGAGAGCTTCCCACATTTGTCCTTGAGGCATCCCCAAGTTACATTCATTCTTTCTACCTCTACAGTGTCTGTGTCTGATGAGGCCCGTGCAGAAGTGAATGGCCTGAAAGCCTCTCACTATTTCAGTCTCACTGAGCGACTAAATGTCAGTGCCATGCCTTTCATCTGGCTCTTCATCCGCCCTCCATGGTCAGTGTCTGGGAGCTGCTGCAAGGCTGTGGTTTATGAGAGCCTCAAGGCGGAGTGCCAACTACAAAGAGTGAGTCCTGGCAAGGGGTGCATGTAGGGCAGGCTGTGCTGGCAGTTCAAGTCCCATAGGATCCTGGGAGGTGAGAGCCTTGTGCAGAGACATTGGACCATATAAAGTCAGGGACCTGAGGGAAGTAGAGGTGCCGAAATCAAGAGCATGGGTATGGGAGTGTTTGGAAATGACCCAGCAGGAGAGGAAGCCTCAGAGCTAGGGGTCAGTGGAATCTGATAAGGGGCTGGACTATAAGACACTCTGACAGCTGGAAAGGCAAGATGGAGGCCCCATGAAACAGTCAGTCCTCTGCAAAGAGGGGCGGTTGGGAGGCAGCCCCTGGACATTCTCACCACTAATGGTCACACTTCCTTCTCCACCTTTTCTTAGACTCATAGAGCCTCTGTACTGCACTGCCTGGGGAGAGTACTGAGTCTCTTTGAGGTGAGTTTTATCCATCCCACGACAGCAGCTTCACATTTCCATGCTGTTCACTTTTGTAGCAGCCACAAATACCAAGGATGAGAAAGTCAATTAAAAGCAGCAAAAGGGAGTGTCCAGGGTTCAAATCCAAAGTGAGTCCTGCCTTTCAGAGGCCATGTAGAGGCAAGCAGAGCATCCAAGTATACACCAGACCAGGGGTTTATTTGTGTCATGGTTCTGTTACTGGCGACCCTGTCCCACTCATCATCAGACCTCTCCACACTTAAGAAAGCTTTAATGTACTTTGTGATAAAGGAACCCCGTCTGCAGCAAACTCAGAGAGGGTGATGGCTTCTGCTGACAGGTGTGCATTGACAGTAGCAGAAAAGAACACTGAGCATGAGGAAAGAGGTGGAGGATCCCCAAGATCACCATCTTGGGTGGTTCTGTGTGGAGATCTAGCCCTCTGGGTGGCCTAGAGTTAAGCCAAATATAAACCTGGTCAAGGAGAAAGCAAAGTCTATGAGGACAGAATGCTTGAATTCACTTTCCCTGTTGGTTGTCAAGTTGTGTTTCTGAGTAGAAAAGAAGTCATTTCTACTCAGATTTAGTTAACTCATTTTTATTAAAGAGCAATGCATGCAATTACTTAGAGGTATGGCAAGAAACAAAGATGATGAGTAGACTGTTTAGCAGAAAGACTAAGAAAAGAATAAACTGTGCTTGTGCTTATACCAGGATGAAGAGAAAAAGAAGCAGGCCCGTGACCTGTTTGAAGAGTCTGCTAATCAGGGATGTTTGACCAGCTCATACCTCCTCTGGGAAAGTGACAGACTGGTGGATGTAAGTGGACTGGAGTCTGGGGAGAGGAGGAATAAAGCATAGTCTCCAAATTCACCCTTGGATGAGGTTGTCAGCATAGGAAGGATCCTCATACAGCTCCTAGGCCCCTGGGAACTGCTGCTCAGCAGGCCATTCTCAGCACTGCTCCAAAATGACCACTGTCATTTGGGGGATAAAGAACTGGGAGGAAAGTGCAGCTGGGTCCCTCTGGGAGTGTTGGAGGGACATTTAAGGACTCCACATGTTCTGAGTTTTTCCAGAGACACAACCATACCAAATCACGGTGACTTTCTCCCATTGACAGATATCTGATCCCGGACGATGCCTCCACAACTTCCGGAAACTCAGGGACTATGCTGCCAAAGGCTGCTGGGAAGCCCAGGTGAGGAGGGAGCTGGCATTACACCTCCCAGGCTCTCACTCAGGCAGCAGTAAGTTTGACCCAGGCCTGAGCCAGGTCTTAAAGGACTAGGTCTTAGCTCTGGGGTGTGCGGGAGGAGAACCTGGCAGTGTTTCCTTCATTTCTGCCCATTACCACCCTATCATCTCAAAGCCCATTGCCCTTAAGCCAGCCTCTTAGTTTCTAAGTGCTATGGACTGCGTCTGCTATCAAAATTCATACTGGCCCCTAAAGTTGTCTTGCCAGGTAAAGCCTACCTCAGCAACAAAACTTGAGGCTTCTCAGAGCAAGTGGGCATGTTGAGTGCTGTCCCGTTCTCATTATTTGGCCTGTTCACCAAGTGATCCAGTGTCAGAACCAGGATCTCAGGGACTTACAGTTGGCGTTTTTCAAGTACTCTCCCCTTATATCTATAAAGTTGTGGTTTCAAGACAAAGCCAGGCGGATAGAAGCTCAACCAAACAAGTGGATGGTTGAGCATTATTTACCCTCAAAAGCTAGGAAAGAAATCACAAAGCAGTAGGTGGCTCAGCCTGACACATCACAGAACACTGTAATGTTTATGTCCAAACAGGCAGTCAACATATTTACAAGACATATGACAATTGACAATGTGGTTCTAGTTAAAGCTCAAACTCATCAAGAATAGTAAAGCTTTGATAAAGTCTACAGGACCTCCATGCCCTCTGAGAAAAGAGGAAATAAACACACTAGCTGAAACACAGCAGCAGCATTTCAATGAGATCACAGCTGATCTCATTAGCAAATTATGTATATCCATGCATATGTATATATATATATATATATATATATATATATATATATATATTCACATGTGTGTTTTTGAGTAGATAGGTAATAACTTTAGGAAATACACATTTTTAAACAATACTGTTCTTGCTGGAGAAGGTGGAATAAAATAGTGTCCCTATTAGTAGATGTAAACATTGGGGCGGGGCCTGCCTTGCAGAAAGCACTTGGGCACAAGTAGTACAGACTTAGCAGAGCCATTCCTGTAGACTTTGCCAAAGTAGGTACTGGATGCCAGTTCATGAAGAGGGAAACTGAATCAATGAACAGTTCTCCCAGTTTGCCCTTGGCCACATGACAGACCCAGATTTTAAAGGCAAGTCACCTGAGCCCCCAGTCTACTCTTGGCCACCTTTGTTATTCAGCTTCCTGCTGGAACAGCAAGCTTATCAAGCTCTCACAATTGAGAGTTGTAACCATGATGTGCAGACCACACCCCCTGCCCCTTTTGAAAAGTTGCCAAAGGACTTATTGGCTAAAGAGATGTACCAGGGTAGAAAGGGGACTGACCTTCCATTATATACCTTTAATCCTTTTCTAAGTTCTTTATCATGTAATGTATCATATAATTAAAGTCCCAGCCATACTGAATCCAAAAGGCTTAGAAGGGAGGGCAAAGGTGTATACCTGTCCCTCTCAACAGACCTTCACATTCTGATATGAAACACCTCAAAAGCTACTGCTTTGTGCTCATTCTGCATGTCTTTCCTTCTCAGCTGTCATTAGCCAAAGCCTGTGCAAATGGAAACCAGCTTGGACTAGAAGCAAAAGCAACCAATGAGATAGTCTGCCAGCTATTTCAAGCCTCCCACGCTGTTAATAAGCAGGAGGTTTTTTCCGTGCAGAAGGGACTCAACGACACAATGAGGTGAGGGGTTCAAGCCAAAGCTTCTGATTGGAAGGCAGGATGGCCTGTGGTCTCTGGGGCAAAGGGAACTGTCAGTCTGTTTCACCTGAGCCACCTGTCACAGAGCACTCTTGTGTTGTCAACCCCATTAGGATCCGGTGTGTGTGTGTTTCTTAACCCAGTAATGCCTACGTTATCCAGGGCTTTGAGGAGAAAATATCCCCTCATAAAGTGTCTGCTTCTCCCACTTCCATTTTTAAGCCTCATACAAACCATTTTAAACATCTTTCTAACATCAACTTGGTGTGTGAAACTCCATGGCCATCAGAGCCAGCCTGACCCAGGGAACTATGTCCTCTGGGGCAGCTGCAATGTGCCCAGCAGCCTGAAACCCCAGCACTACCTGCCTCTTCCTGCAGGTTCATTTTCTTCAAAGTTTAGAGATAACACACTCATTCATATACTCAATCACAGAACTTGTTAGTAAAATGGAACACATGAATCATTAAGCTTATGCAAGAGATTTCAAATACATTTGAGTTTATAATGGTAGGCTCTGGCTGTTCTCCAGCAGGCAATAGTCAAAACTTAGTAAGTTTTCAGTAAACATTTATTTTTACAAGAATCTAGCTTTTCCTGGAGAGGCTTGATCTCACATTCAGTGTGGGATGCTTCATCCTTTGAGCCCACGTTAAATGTCACAAAGCTGTTGTGCTTTGAGCCCTGTGGTGGTAGTGGCAGCCCCCCTCCCCACTCTTTTTCTCTTGGAAGAAATATTCTGATAGCACCTTGTGCCTCTCAGTCTGCCCTTTTTTTTTTTTTTTTTTTTTTTTTTTTAATTTTTAAGATTTTATTCATTATTTCTAGAGAGAGGGGAAAGGAGAGAGGCAGAGGAGAGAGACATCAATGTATGGTTGCCTTTCACCTGTCTCCAGCTACAAACCTAGCTGGAGACCTGGCTTGCAACATGGTTATGTGCCCTGGCTGGGAATTGAACCAGCGACCAATTGAACCAGCGACCTTTGGGTTCACAGGCCAGCGCCTTACCCACTGTGCCACTAGCCAGGACTGCCCTTTATATTTTGACTGTTGCTGTTTGGGGATGTTTAGGGTGTGACAGATTTCACTGTTTTTTCCTTTTCAAGAATTAAAATAATTTTATTGAAATATTAATGTAATTTTAGCCCTTGAGTTGCCGGGCAACTACCAACTTTTTCTCTTTTTTTTACTGAGGTATAATTGATACATAACATTATATTAGTTTCAGATTTAACCATTTTAAAATATATACTTTGGCTGGCCTGTTTTTATAAGTTAGAGCATTAAGTTATTAAGTCAGTTTGTATAGGGCAGCTTCCTCTTTGGTTCCAGGAGTGGTTGGTTTAAATTTCAAACACCTAACACTTCCGCTGTCTTTTTTCCTCCTGGGAGAAAGTAGAGGCTGTCTTCCTCCATCCTTTACCCCTTCCATTTCACCTTTATTGTTTCCCTCCTCCTTCTAGTCCACCACTTTGATCCCATCTTTTCTTCCTTCCCTCCACATATAAGAGATGCTTCTGTCTGAGCTGACACTAGAGGATCCCATCTGTCCTGTCTGCAGAATCCTGCAGTATCACACTTTTTCTTTTAGCTTTATTCTCTGTGTCCCCTTTCCTTTGTTTAGAAAGGTACTTACCATACCCTGGTATCCTGGCCATTGCATGTAGCATTCCCTTGCAATGTCTGTGCTCCAATGAAAAAGATTTTGTTAAATGACTCCACAGGTCAGCTGCAGGAAGGCCAAAGCTCTCAAACTTTTGAATGTCTTTTCTCTGGTTTTGGGGTCTGTTATCTGTCTCCACCCCTACCTTGCCCCTTAGCTGAGAATGCCAGGACTTTCCAGTATCAAAAAGGCTCTGTAGGGGAGGCACAAACACATACCTGAGCCCACCCTGCCTCCCAGAAACAGTCGGGAGAGGTGGTGCCTCCCCAGCTCCCTTAAATATGGCTTCTCAGCCTGGGACAGTTCCTTGGTAAACCAATGGTGCAGATGACTGATTCACTCTTGGGACAGACAAGCCATTTGGAGTGGGAAACAGGACACCCGTGAATGCTCACTCTAGTGTTCGGGGGTGGTGCTCTTCCCAAAGGTACATCTTAATCGACTGGCTGGTAGAAGTCGCCACCATGAAGGATTTCACAAGCCTCTGCCTTCACCTGACTGTGGAATGTGTGGATCGGTACCTACGGAGGAGGCTGGTGCCCCGGTACAGGCTCCAGCTGCTGGGCATCGCCTGCATGGTCATCTGTACCCGGTGAGAAACCCACTGTGGCCATGCCCATGCCCACAGGACAATTCAAAATGTACTGGCCCTATCCTAGATCATTGGCTGGTTTTTTAATGAAGTAAACATTAGTGTCCTACTTTGTTAGATGAGGGTTTTAATTTTAGGGAGTGCTGCTCCTTGGTGTGTGGGTGGCCACTAGTCCTGCACATGATCTCAAGACCCAATGTGTATCCTTGCTGGGGCAGGCTCAGATTAGACTCCTCTTACCCTGGTCCCTAAGGGTGACTCAGCAAGGAGGGTAGGTCATAGTCTTCTAGCCAAGATCACTGAAAGACTTCTTGTTGGCAGTCAGGTTCCCAAGAATGTGTTTCTCAAGTATGTGTCATCAGAGACCTACAGATAGTCTCACAGCCCCCCATCCAACCCCCTGCAGACTCCACTCCAACCACACAGACAGAGCACATCCTCCTCACACAGCAGCCTGAACCCCTGGCAGCTCCAGCTTTTCAAGCTGTACCATCTTATGTTTATCTAAATCTGCTGTCCTTTAACAAATACTTGTCTGCCCAGTTTTGCCTTTAGTAGAAATATGAATGGCAATTCCCACCATACATTTTGCTTCCCTAAATCATATGGCAGTGCTTTCCAGACCAGCCAGTCTTGTCTGCAAGGCTTGGGAGAATAAGGAACAGGCGCTTTGCATGCAGTATTTTGAACTATAGATTGATTTATTTTTCTCAATAACCCAGAGGCTGAAGGTCCAGTTTATCATGTCATTGGGGTGGATTTTCACGAGATCACAGAGGAGACCTATTTCTGTTTTACTCTCTGCCATCACCCTCCCCCATAACCCCTAAGGTCACCATTCTACCTTCACAGCAAACTCCACCATGTGGCCACATGCACCTAGGAAGCATAGTCTCTGTGGGTTGTCTTGGAAGCAGGGTAGTATGAACATGGGTGGAGGAGCATGAGCTCAGTGTCTGCAAGCAGACTGCCACACGCTGTGTGGGCCCCTCACCATTTCAGTTCTTTTCACCAGAGTGGGCTGACAGGTAGGGGTCCTGCCTCCTAGGTTACTGGACCACAAACTGACTAGCAGTGAGATGATAATTGCTATAAAATTTTTCACAGGCTCAAATACACCCACCTCTACTCTCAAGGCAGTGCTTATCATGATTCCAAGCACAGAGCTCTCACCGGCTCCAGCTGCATCTCATCTTCTCAGTACCTTCAGTCACCATAGCTCCTCTTTCTCTCAGTACAGCCAACAGCAAATGTGGGAGCTACAGAGTCCTTAGGACAGAACGATCACAGGCTTAGCCCCAGTTCATTCTCACCAGGGGAGGCACCCTCAGCAGGCTGCTGATCCAGCTTGTTCACTGATAGTTGGCTCTGATGGAGAGTAGAGAAAATGAGAAAAGGGGACCCACCTGCCTAAGGGACAGTCAATTCCAGTGACCAAACTCTGCTGTGTTCAGACCTTTAAACAACCTCTAGCTCAGTTCTGCTGGCTCACTGCCTCCTGGATTTATACTCATTGTAAAGTCTAGCATGAAAGCAGGGCAAACCCTCCTCCCTCAGTAACAAAGAGCATTGACCAACACACCATTCATGGGTGACTTTTGTAGAAATGTCTGTGTGCCAGGCAGTCTAGCCACTCCCACTGGCCATGTCACTAGTCCCTCCTTTCTGGCTCTTATGATAGGGTTATGTGACTTTTTCAGTTCCCTTCTGCAGCCACAGGTATCCAGGTTCACTCTTTGATCCCAGGCCCTCTGTCACAGAAGCCTAAAGTGATTGCCCTACCGAGGAAATTGGGCTCAATTCTCAGATCTCTTCTCAATATTTCAGGTTCATTAGCAAAGAGATCTTGACAATCCGAGAAGCTGTGTGGCTCACAGACAATACGTACAAGTATGAGGATCTGGTGAGGATGATGGGAGAAATCATTTCTGCGCTAGAAGGGAAAATTCGAGTAAGTAGCCTTTCACCTTTTCCCTGTAAATCAAAGTGGAGGTCACATGGGAGGGGTAGTACGATCTAAGGGTAACCTCATAGTGTTGAGTTTTCCCTGCTTTAAGAAGTCTGGGACCCAAAGGGCATCTTGTCACAGGCTGCCCTGGCATCCAACCTGAACATTGGTTGTGCCAGACCCTGTGTTGTGCCAGCTTCCCTGCTGAGTGGGTAGATAACCTCTCTGTGCTGAGACCCCCCCACATCCACCTCCTGGTTCTATCTAGGTCCCCACTGTGGTCGATTATAAGGACATCCTGCTGACGCTGATCGTTGTGGAACCAAGAACCCAGCACCTGTGCAGCTTCCTCTGTGAGCTCTCTCTGCTGCACACCAGCCTGGCTGCCTACTCCCCAGCCCACCTGGCTGCAGCTGCCTTGCTCTTGGCAAGGCTGACACACGGGCAGAGTAAGTAGCTTGCCTTTTTAGGCCAGCTGCTCATCACAGGCTGAGCCAGGGGCCTGGGCAATTCCTGGAGTCAGGAGACAATGCTCAGATATAAGTGGGGAGGGGGAAGTAAAAGAAGCAGGCCCACCTCTCCTGGAGAAGGAAACACCAGAACGGACTAAAAGCCATTCTCTAGGGTAAGATCAGGGATGGTTCTAGCTTAAGGACTATTTCCCTCATTGTTAACAGTGAGCAGGCATGCTTTGTATGTGGGGGATCTTTGCAACACTGAGCTTCAGGAAATGCCACAACAGAACTATCAGGGCTAGAAGCATGAGGGGGTGTCATAACAGCCTCACAATTCCTGCTTTTCTCCCCAGCACAGCCCTGGACCACTCAGCTGTGGGACCTCACTGGGTTCTCCTGTGAAGACCTCATACCTTGTGTCTTGAGCCTTCACCAAAAGTGGTGAGTCTGTAAAAGGAAATGGCTTTCCCGCCCTACTTCTGCCATAGAGGCTGTGTCTTCAAGTATGGGGGAAGGGAGAGGGCTCTCATAGGATGGCTATTAATTCACACAAACCTTTCCTGCAGTGAGTTGTGTGTCTTAGAGTTGATATTTAAACATTCCAAGGCCATATTGCTTATTTCACTCAGTTTTAACATTTGTTGTGTGTACAGTAGCTCTTCCCAGCCCAAGCCAAATTGCACAGGCAGCAGAGCATAACAGAAAAACAAGACTAGTAAGAATTTCAGTATAAGACACATGATCTAACTCAGGACCTGGCAAACTGGCCCCCAGTCATGTACTCAAATGCTGCCCATATCTCAGCTCAGCTTGCACTCTTCTCCCCATCGTTGGCCCCCTCACTCTGGTCTCTGCTCCCTCCCGGCCATGTGCATATCTACTAGATTCTCTGCCACAGTGACCTTCCTCCACCAGGCTGTGCTGCCTCAGTGTCCTTTTCTTCCTGCATGAGAAGCTGGGTAATTCCAGCTTTCTGCTTATCCTCAGATGTCCCTGAAAGATGTAATCACTTCCTGGATTCAAAACACATCTAAACCCAAAGGCCCAAACACCCCTGCCAGCTTATCCAAATTGGAATCCCTCTTTTCTTGGGGGGCCATTCCTCCTCATAAATTGCATTTGATGCTCTGTGGAAGAGACCCCAGTCATCTTAGCAGAGTCCTTGGGCTAGCCTATTTCTGGTTCTCTGTTCCTGCATCCTAGTGGCTCCCAGTACATCTAGGAATCTGGTCCCCTCGGTCTCCACTGTCTGCCCATGGTCACTCCCCAGCCACCTCCTGGATTACTGCAGTGGAAGCCTCTGAGCATATCGCTTCTGTTTACACCTTCTGGAGGGAGATCAGAAAACTCCCACATGGCCCCAGATCCCTCTAACCAGCCTCTGTTCTGACACAGTTGCTGCTTCTCCCCTATCCCTGCTGTGCTCCAGCCTTGGGGAGACCTGTCAGCCTTTCGAAGGAGTTAATGTGGGACTCAACCCACCTTGTTTTCTTCTGTGCTGCTCTGCCCAGACCTAGAAACTTCACGATTAGGAGTGCAGGTGACAGACAGGTCAGCATGTGTATGACCCATGATTGCTTACATTAGAAGTACAAATAATCATTACCTGGCTACCAAAAGTTAGTACTAGGTTGTCCCTCTACCTCCCAGAGTTTCTTTTTTCCAAACCAGATAAATTGGAGCCCTTTATCTACAAACAGAACTTTTTTCTATGTGTATAATTCAACCAGCTCTTAGCATATTCAGAGTGGTGCAGCCACTAAAATTCTAGTCAATTTTAGAATATTTTTACCACCCTCAAAAGAAAAATCCTGCACTTCTCACATCACCCCATATTTTCCCTCTCCATTTCAGCCCTAAACACTCTCCTACTTTCAGTCTCTATGGATTTGCCTGTTCTGAACATTGCATAGAAATGTAATCACAGTATGTGGCCTTTTGTGGCTGGCCTCTTCCACCCTCATGTTTTCCACTGTAATAATATTTCACTTTATGGATGCATCATATTGTGTTTATTATTTCTGCACTGATGGACATTTGAGTGGTTCCCGCCTTTTAGCTGTTAATGAATTGTGCTGCTATGAACATTGCAGACAAGTTTCTATATGAACATGTGTTCACATTTTTCTTAGGGATATAACTGGGATTGGAATTGCTGGGTCGTAGGTGACTATTGGTTTAACTGTTAGGAACTGTTAGACTTCCACAGCAGCACTGTGTTTTACCTCCCATCACTGGGCTATATTTGAAAATATGTTGTACCCTCTCTCATTTTAGTGAGGGAAGCTAAAAATGGGAGTCTCTTTGAATGGTGATGCTGATAATTCCTGCCCCAGAGCCACATGCCCCCCACACTATCCCTCATGTGTCCCTCTGTTTGTAGCTTCCACGATGATGTCCCCAAGGATTACAGACAAGTCTCTCTGACCGCAGTGAAACAGCGGTTTGAAGACAAGCGCTACGAAAAGATCAGCCAAGAAGAGGTACCACCCTCCTACCCTGTCTCCTATTTGGGGTGAGGACAGTGCGCTGCCTACCCACTGGGGCCTCTTCCCTCCCTCTGACCCTGGCTTTCTCTCAGGTGCTGAGCTATAGCCAGGTGTGTGCAGCTCTAGGAGTGAAACAAGAGAGCCCAGAACCCGCGTCTTTCCTCAGCTCAGGGGACATTCACTCCTTCCTTAGCTCTCCCTCTGCAAGGAGAACCAAGAGGTTAGTAAGCCTGGTGTCTATAAGCATGTGATGCAGTGTTGGCTCCCCTGTGCCAGGCCTGGGTTCCCTCATGAACCCTGCAACTTCTTGAGGGGCTTCATTATCTCCTTTTACACAGGGGACTCCTAAAGCATTACAGGGAGAAGGAACAGATCCTATGAAAACCGAAGCTGAGTTGAACCTAGGCCTTGGGCATCTAGGTCTGAGCTACACTGTCTGCAGCCCTGTCCTTTTTCCTCCATTGTGTTGTCTCTCTTGTGTTGACTGGTATCCTTTGAGGGAAGACAGGCTTGAGTACAGGTTGAGCCCAGCTCAGGCTCTGGCCCTACCATGTACCTGTCACATGTTACCCTGGGCCCTCTATTCCATGGTGTTGCTAGCACTCCCTGCACTCCAGCTATACCTGGTTAGTGTCCTCAGAGTTTCCCTTGCTCACCCTCATCTCCACCCTAATTTCCTGCGTGTGTATCCCATTTACTTCTGTCTCTCCCATCTCAATGTCTTGGCTATATCACCTGGAATAACTTCCCTTTCCCACCTCACCTACCTGAAGAACTTGTATTGATCCTGCAAAGTCTAGATGAGCCAGGACTCTCACTGTGCCTCCAGCCTTGCCTCTGGGACTCCAAGGGCAGCACTGGATGGCTGTGTCATCACTATCACAGCACACTGGATCGGGGGAGAATAGGTGTTAAGGACCTAATGCTGCTGCATGTGAGTGAGTTCCTGGCTCTGCCACCTTGTAGGAAGCGTGAAAACAGCCTCCAGGAGGACAGGGGCAGCTTCGTCACCACGCCCACTGCAGAGCTGTCCAGCCAGGAGGAGACACTACTGGGTAGCTTCCTAGACTGGAACCTGGACAACTGCTCTGGCTATGAGGGCGACCAGGAGAGCGAGGGCGAGAAGGAGGGTGATGGTGAGTCCCATGGCCAGAAAGCTACTCAAAGAGGGCAGCAGGCAGGATAGGTCTTGTTGAGGGCTCCTGATGTTACCTGCAGGAGAACATGCCCAGACAAGGGTAGAAGTGAGACAGCAGAAGCTCTAGGACACCATGGGAGGTTGGGGGTTATGAGGATGTAGGCCCAGTGATGTATCAGGCTCCAGCCAGGCCTGTGTTGATCGAAGGGCCTCACTAAGGCAGAAGAAGGATGACAGACGCTGTCTAGAATTTACTATAAGGTCTTTCTAGAAGACTGTGCGAGATGTGCCCTGCCCCCTTCACTATCCTGTTGGGCTCTGTGCCTCATGCACTCCTCCAGGGTAGGCTACAGGAGGCTCTGTCCCCATGTACTCAGGCAGCTATCTGCAAAAAAGCCCAATTCAGGCCATTTCTGTCAGTTTTTCAATGACTAGCTTTTGTGTCCATTCAAGGGATTAAGTAAATTATAAGATGACCAATTTGTTGTCACTTCTACTATCCCCCAAGTCCTGTTGGGTGCCACCCCAAGCTTGAAGGAGGCACTTTATCCAAAGGAGATGAGTACAAGGGACTGCCTAGCAAGGCCCAGGATATGTAGCTGAGAGAGCTGGACCCTGGGCTACTGGGGTTGCAACTGGACAGGGTTATTCCAGTGCTCAGTCTGTGGCCTGATTTCTCCCATAGTGACAGCTCCCAGTGGCATCCTTGATGTCACCGTGGTGTGCCTCAACCCAGAAGAGCACTGCTGCCAGGAATCAAGCGATGAGGAGGCCTGCCTAGAGGACAAGGGATGCCAGGACCTGCATGCCATGGTGCCAAGCACCCAGGCACCTCTGGCCCCAGAACCCAAGCCCCATCTCTACAGCAGCACAGAACTGGGCAAGGACATTATGACCTCAGGGTACTCCTCCGTCAGCAGTGTGAGTCCCAGAAACTCAGTGGACAGCGGTCCACCCCAATCTACCTCCACACTGTCCCCAGGCAGTGACTCAAACACACAATCTTGCCACCATCATGCCAGGAAGTCCTGTTTACAGTGTCGTTCCCCAAGTTCCCCAGACAGCAATGTTCCCCAGCAACAGGTGAAAAGGAAACACCTATCCACCTCCAGCAAGGAAGAGCAGGACATGAACTTGGGCTTCTTGAATGAAATTGTGAGTGTGCCAGTGTTTGCCACAGTGAATGTTTGTGGAAAGAAGGCTGCTGCTGCACTAGTAAAGAGTGGGGGCACTGGAGGTCGATGATATGTAGACCTCCGGTGGCCTTAATGGGAAACAGAGAACTTGGGCACTAAGTGTCTTTCACCAGGGGAGTCCCATTTAAGCCATCAGAATGTCAAAATCAGAACAAAAACTCAGATCCTTCTCTTTGAAAAGTTTAACCTCAAAGCAGCACACCATGTGAAGCCTATTTCTTTGTTCCCTTCTGCATCTGTCCTGCTTTCTCTCTGGAAAGCTTAAACCCACTGCCTGATTACCAGCAACACTGAACCTCAATTCTGGGAGCTGATAGCTTTCACAATTGAGAACACATGAGATCTTTGTAGCCTGGGACTGCTTTGTAGCCTCTCCCTGCATTTATCTGGTTTTGGGTTCTAGGGGAGCTGAGAGCTCCAAGCATATCACTATCCCCAAGTCCACCTCACCCTGCCCAGGTCATCTACTCCCTTACAGGGCAGAGGTTCCCATGGTGAAGGAGTCCTGCCCTGTGCATTGTCAGGGACTGCGTGTGATCACCAGGTATGAGAGCCTTGGCTTTTTGTAGACCAGAACTTCAATGTCTTCGTCATAGGCTCCCTCCCTCAGATTCCCAGCTCATTTTAGAAATTCCACCTCCCAGAATGATTTGTCTGTCCCCAACAGATAGTGTCTGTGTGAACATCTCTTTTTGTGCTGAATTTCTGGTCCATTTCTATATTTCATTCTTCTAAGGTGAAAACAAAAAATTTTAATAGAAGTTACTAAAATCTTTAAAAATCAGAGATTCTTAACATTATTTAGAATTAACTAAAAAAAAAAGAATCTGATTCAAACCCCTCAATGCTATCCTGACACTATTTATACAAAAAATAATTTTCCTACAGAGGTTAACTGGAGGAAAAAATCGTTTGTAACATCTGAAGTAACTCATATACAGAGTGAGTCTACTGTGAGTTCCTGAGAATAACTATTCTTAAGAGACTGGGACTCCCCAGGTGGGGGGACAGTAGTCAAAATACCTGAGGGTTCTGCTTGAGTGACTCTGACATTCCTCCAGTTGGGATGACCACTGACACCATGCTACGATAGCTTTTGTTTCCTCTTGAAATGTCGGAACCACTTGGCCAGCAGTGTCCCCCAAATGCTTTTGAACTAGAACTACAGAGACGTGGAGATACTGACTCAGTGGTTTTTCTGGGTGCGTGTGTGTGTGTGTGTGTCTATGTCCAGGGAGCTATCTTTGCTACTGTAAGAAAATCCTGACCATGCCCTGTGGGGCATGGTTAAGGGTACCCCCAGTGGTGGGATTGCAGACTGCTCCTGTTGACTGCCCCTGGGCATCTGTGAGTCTCAGTTTCTTCACTTGTAAGGTGGGGCAATAATACCTACCTCACAGGGGTGTTGTGAGGATTAAATGTGATGAGGCTAGTGGAAGCTGAGTGATGTGCATATCTGAACTGTCTTCTTTTTTTTTTTTTTTTTAAGATTTTTATTTATTATTTTTAGAGAAGAGAAGGAAAAGAGGCAGAAGGGGAGAGAGACATCAATGTATGGTTTCCTTTCACCTGCCTCCAGCTACGGACCTGGCTGGAGACCTGGCTTGCAACCTGGTTATATAACCTGGCTGGGGAACCAAACCAGCAACCTTTGGGTTTGCAGGCCGGTGACTTATCCACTGTGCCACCAGCCAGGACTTGAACTGCCTTCTTGTTGTGACTTCCTACTGTCACCCAAGTCACATTGCATGTTTGTGTCCCCTTATCAAAATCCCAACTGTGGGTGAACCCAGTTCTCTGCCTTCTCCCATCCTACACCTGTAGGAGGAAACCACTCCCTGCATCTCCCTAAGTCGTAATGGTCACCTTGGTTCCTCCTAACTGTAGTGTACAGTCTACCTACATCTCTTTAAGTCCTAATCATTACCTTGATACCCTATGACTGTGGTGTGGGCTCCTAAGTACTGATGGAAGAGTTTCCTTCTCCCATTGTACCTCACAGAGAATCTCATTTTTGACTATTGGCATCAGGATTCCCCCACTGGATATGAAAATGGACCACTGCATATGAGGGGGCCACCCTAAGAGTAGTCCCAGCGGGCCTGAGTCTCAACCCCTCTCCCCCTTGTTCTGCCTGGCCCCCTCAACTTTCCTTTATGGCTCCCCTGTGCTGCAGTACCTTCCTATTAGAGACTACAAGGCTGCTCTCCATCGTTTTGTTTTGTTTTAATTTATTTATTTTTAACATTTTATTCATTATTTTCAGAGAGATGGGCAGGGAGGGAGAGAAACATCAATGTATGGTTTCCTTTCACCTGCCTCCAGCTATGGACCTGGCTGGAGGCCTGGCTTTGCAACCTGGTTATGTGCCCTGGCTGGGAATCAAACCAGCGACCTTTGGGTACGCAGGCTAGAGCCAATCCACTGAGCCACCAGCCAGGGCTCACTCTCCATCTTTAAACACACCCCCTCCCAAGGTTTGTCCTTTTTGGCTACCTCAAGATCTCTGTTTACCTCCAATTACACGGGGCTGTGCTGCCTGTATCACTCCTCCCAGCCAGGGTGTTCCCTTAGTCACTGAAGACCACATCCCTTGGGCATCTTTCCGTTACAAGCTCTCATTGATTTTTTGACACCTAGGCTTTGCTGTCTTATCCATTCCTCACCTGTCCCTGTCCAAACACACCTGCCCTACCTTGGACCATCTTGCATCATCCCTCTCATCTAGGTACCTACCGATGTCTCCCTGGGATATCATCACCTTGCCAGTGTGTCCAAAGTGAACACTCCCTTCCTTCCTCACCTCTGCTCCAAACATACTTCATCCTCACCTCTAGCAACTGTTGCCAATAAATACCAATTGTCCCCTTTCACATTGTCTCTGTGTTGGGTGGGGTCAGCAAGACAGGTCAGCCCTACTTCAAAGTAGGACAAATAGCCAACTTCAATAAGGACAAAAAAGCCAACCGTAAACAGGTGACACTATCTACCCAGTTATCCACACCATACTAGGATCCTGAACTGCACCCAGGTCCGTTAAGGGAAGCCTTGGGGAGTAGCTACGGGAGGGAGACAAGACCCGGAGCATAAGGGGTGGGAGGAGAGGGCGGGTCCTGATTTCTGGGCTTGCGATTGGGTAGCCCAGACGGAAGGGGTGGTTCTATAGCACGGAAAGGGTGGGGCTTTTCGGAAGCGGTAAATCCTGAAGAGCTGCTGTTTCCTTCATGCTGCCCACAGACTGCTCACGAAGGTGGGTCCCGCACCAAAGAGGGAGCGAGAAGAGGGAGCAGGGCGGGAGTGAGCTCAGCCGGAGGAAGCCTGGCCCCAGTGCTGATCTGCTGGTACGTCACTTGCAGGCTGGTGGCTGAGCTGCGGGATGCCCTGGACACCTGTGCCAAACGACAGCGGCAGCTGGAGCGGAGCCTGCAAGTCTCCCGGCGGCTGCTGCGGACCTGGTACTCAGACCCCGGGACCACCAACTAGGCCTCCCTCCCTCAGGTCCTCAGAATCCCCGGGCCGAGAGTCCAAGCCTAGTGCCCATTTCCAAATTGTTGATTGTCGGTGTTCCCTTCTATCCCTGAAGGTTCTGAGGCTGGGGCTTTGCTTCCAGGACAGGGAGCTCCATGAGATCTGTTGGGCCTAGGTCCTATCTCCTTGCTATACTACAGCTGCCCTATGTCTTCGCAGGGAACCAGCTAAGACCCCGGGTCCTGAGCGAACCCCAGGGCTAAAAACTAAAGAAGAGGCCCCATTTCCAGGTAAACCTAAGCTACCCACCTCTAGGTACCACCCCGGCCTGTCTTCTTGCATGGCAGTGGTGAGGGACCCTCCTGGGGGACAATGATGAAAGACCACTACATATCTCGGCTTTCACAGCATGCACACCCAGCCCCCAAGACCTGAAAGAGCTGGAGCTTCTGACCCAGGCACTGGAGAAGGCTGTACAAGTGCGAAAAGGCATTTCTGAGGCTGGAAAAAGAGGCAAAGCCTCCAGCCTGAAGTCTGTGTCCATTGCCACCTCTCCTGCTACCACAGCCTCTGCCCCACCCCGAACTTCTGAAACAAAAACCCCCAGGGGCATCCACCAGACCACCATTCCTGCCAAGGGCCTCCCCAAGCCCAGGCTTCTGTCAGCGGGAGATCAGACCTGTACGGGGAGAGGGCCCCAAGCTGCCAAGCCTGGACCAGGCCTCAGGGACCAACAAGTAGCTCCACCGGCTGCTCCTCAGACCCAAGAAGCTTTCACACTCAAAGAGAAGGGGTAGGTTTACCAGACCATCATACTGGAGAAACTGCTCTCTACCTGATCAGACCCTGGCTAGCAACTGGAGTCTGGGATTTGAGGTGACAGGGAGGGCAAGGCATTGAGATGGATATGGGTTCTGGAGTGCCATCCATGAGGCCCATGCCCTGATGCTGGCAGAATGAAACAGCTGGCTGTGAATGTGCCAGGTTTGACAAGCTAGGGCCTGTCCCACTCTCCTCCCTGGCTCTCCAGTGCTCTTTTTCTTATCCACACAGCCTGGGGCCTCAAGATGGGTTCTGCTTGTGGTACACTCTCCCCTCTGCCAGGGCAGGCCTGGACTGGGCTGGATCCCACAGTCACTCAGGAAGTCCTGTTTGAGGGCTGGGGGTGGTTAGCCTCACCCCTGACTGGGCTGTGAGCAGGGAGTAGGGTCTGTAGCCCCCGGATGAGGCAAAGCTGCTCTGAACACGGGCTTCCCTGACAGGACCCTACTGCAGCTGCCTATGGCCTTCAGGAAGGCGGCTTCTCAGAACTCCCGGTAAGAATGAGACTTGCCTGGTGGGGGCAGAGGGGAAACCAGGGGTGTATGGAGAACAGGGAAGCCAAGGCTTTCCCCCAGCTCAGGATCATGTTGGTAAGACTTTTCCAACAAATCCCTCTGCTTCCTTTGCTAGGTGGGGACACTATATTAAGACATTCTCCTCAGCTTGGACTGCCATAGTTACTTGAGACTCAGTGAGCTTTGAGGCTACTTGCTTATAAGCTGCAAGACTGAGCAAAGCATTTGGTGTCTTTGAGTCCCAATTTGTCTTCCATGTACAGGTGGTGATAATAGTACTAGCTTTATAGAGATGTTAACCAGGATGGTTCCTTTCAGGTTATGTACTGTGCCTGGTACAGTGCCAGCACCTAAGAGTTCTTCCCAATTACCAGTCACTGGTAGGCCCTCCTTCTTCCTCAAATTCTCTTAGTATTTCCCAGAGTGGGTCAGCTTCTGTACTATGTCCTCTTAGTTCTTCGAGGCTTCCCAGGGTCACTCTTGGCGCTCAGCAGAGCCAGACACCCAGGCTGGGGCCCCTACCCTTGCCCTTGCCTACTTCCCAAGGCCCAGCCCACCTGGCTGGAATAATGATCCCTCTCTGCTTCCTGGGGTACCTGTGTGTGCATCCCAGCCTGTGGGCCCAGCTCAGCTCTGCACAGACCAGTGACCCCATGGATGCTACTAAGTCCTGCAAAACCCAGTTCCTCCAGAAAATACAGATGATGGTATCCTTGCTGGATTTGTTGGGGTGGTGGTTGTGGGGAGAATGTCTGGTTCTGCAGCTGGTGAATTTGAGGAGAAACTTAGAAGGCCCAGAGCCACTTCCAGCCCCTATCTTTGCCTGAGGTGGGACTCAACTACAGGGGATTTTCCCTGACCTGTGTCCAGTCAGGCTGGCCCAGCTCTGGGCACAGTGCTCCAGAGGTAGAGGCAGAGGTGGGGCGACTACAGAAGGCCTGCTTGCTGCTAAGACTGCGAATGAGGAAAGAGCTCACAACAGGTCAGTGGACTCTGATACAGGTCTTGGGGTAGAGAAGGCTGCAGAACCAACATGGACCCAGTCTGCCATCCCTGACTTTCATAGACTCAATGGACTGGATGCAGGAGTACCGTTGCCTGCTCACCTTGGAGGGGATACAGGCCATTGTTGGGCAGTGTCTCTGCAGGCTGCAGGAGCTGAGGGCAGGTGAGACCTCACCCCCACACCTACCTGTACTGAATTCTGGTCAGGGGTCAAGTCCTTTAGCCACAGGTAGCCCTGGGACTTGAACAGCAAGCTAGGAGTAGAGGCAGACAGACCCTTCCCCATGTCACCTCACTGTGTTGTGTTCTCCCCAGTATCCTGTGGGGCCAGTCAGGGCAGCTCTCCGACCCTTCCCCTCTCCCAACCACTTTAAGTAGTTTACTGATTTGTCTAGTTTTTTAAGAAGGAGCTTGTGAGATCAGAGGTACTGGCAAATAACTGGCCCAGTCTTGCAAGGGATGACTGTGGACAATAGGGCTTCATCCAGGAGGCAAAGGAAGACTTTGCAACCCCTTAGAGGGTAGTGGGGAGGAGGTGCCTGGCTTTCACCCCATGAGGCCACATCCCCCTGTCCTCACAGCAGTAATGGGACAGCAGCTGGGGCCATGCCCTGAAGGGAGACTGCCCAGGGCCTCATTGACCTGTGGAGGAGAACCAGACCCCACCTGGAGCCCCCAGCTTCTTCTCTACTCCAGCATCCAGGAGCTGCAGACCCTTGCAGCCCTCAGGCTTCGGGTGGGCATGCTGGACCAGCAGATCCACCTGCAAAAGGTACTCCCAGAGTAGGAGGTGGGGAGTAGTTGACTGAGTCCCAGGAGAGCCTGGGTCATGGAGAGGATTCCAGGTCTGGAGCCTTGTGAGGACTCAAGAGCCTATCAGTGCTCCTCCCCACAGGACACCCTCCACCCCAAGAAGATGGAAGTCTCTGGGCCTGTGAACTTGCCAGCACTGGAGAGAACTGGGAATTTTTTGGAGGAGGGAAGGGCTGGAGTATGGTGCCCAATGTCTGCCCTGGAATTGGCCCTCTCCCTACGAGGACCTTGGGCTAGCCGTCTGGGACAAGGCCCCCCTACAACCTTGACCTTACTTCTCACCCCAGGTCCTGATGGCAGAACTACTCCCTTTGGTGAGCACACAGGAGCCACTGGGACCATCCTGGCTGGCACTATGCCGGGCTGTGCACAGCCTCCTCTGTGAAGGAGGTCAGCGTTTCCTCACCATTCTGCGAGATGAACCTGCTGACTGAACCCTTCCTGTGGCGGGACAAGCTGGTTCTGGGTCTGTTGGGGAGAGTACCCCCTCTCTAGTCAGAGTTAAATGAACAGGGATTGAGGGGATTTTCACTGGTGCAATGGCCTGGGCTGAGATTTCTATAGTCCTCTGGGAAACCAGGCTCCCAAGGGGCAGAGTCAGCCTCTTGGCTCTTCCTGAAGAACTAGGTCCCTTCTCACAGCTGCTAAACATGAGTAGAATTCAGCTGGACCTCCATAGGCTATGGGGAGATCAGAGTAGCTTTTCTTAGCTACCTCTGTTTTCTCTTGCTTTAGGCTTAAAAGCTGCTTGTGTAACATTAAAGCTACTTTAGAAAGTACATATATTTATATCATACTAGTGTGGGATTTGGTATGTGTTTGTTTTATTTTATTTGTTTTTGTTTGCCAAGAATACTCATAAGGCAGGGGTAAGGCCACTCAGGATGGGCTGCACTGACTGAGGACTCACCTCATGTATTGGCCTTAGCACAGGTGCCTAGATCTATACTAGACCTATTGGAAGACACAAAAGCCCCAGGCCTGTGTCAGAGTACGTAGACACTATGTGCCCACAGCCATCAATCCTGGTACCCATGCCCACCACCTCCTAGGCCATTGCTGTGGCCCGTGTGCCCCCTGCCCTGGCACTATGCCACCATCAGGCCCTTTACTGAGCACCCCTCCACCTTCTCCACTATCATCTCTTCTGGGACTCCTGTCTTCCTTATTAAAGGAATCATTGTTTTGGAAGGCAAGAAAGTAGAGGTCAAGGTCACAATCTGCTTTTAACCCAGTCATAGATTTGAGTTTACACTGTGACTTGTTTGCTGCCATGAGACTTTCAGCAAGGTTCTTAAGGACTCTGAGCTCCATTCAATTTTCAGTTTTGTCCCCACTGTCCATAGTGTGGTTATTAGCTCTGAGACTAGGGTGAAGAAAAATGAGGTGACATGCTTCACAGTGCTTCATCCTGGTGATCTGGGAGGCTGTGGCATTCTTTAAATGAACCTTTATTGAGCACCTACAAGGACCAAACACAATGCTCAAAGCTGGGGCACTGGCCCTTAGTGTGGACAGTGACTGTGAGACAGGGAACAACACCAGCCTCTGCCCCAGGGGACACCCAGGCCCAGGAGACAGGTAACAGAGCCAAGTGAAGTGTAGCAAATAAAAGGGATTAACTAGGTGATATTTAACCAGCTTCAGTGTGGCTCCAGGTTCCCTGCAGAACCCTACTATAAAAATATAAAAGGCCCCATCATTGTTTCTCGGTCTTTCGGCTAAGATCAAGTGTAGTATCTGTTCTTAATAGTTTTAAAGGCCCTGTCAGACCTGGCCAGTGAGGCTCAGTAGATTGAGTGCCAGCCTGCGAACCAAAGGGTCACGGTTAGATTCCCAGTCAGGGCACATGCCTAGGTTGCAGGCCAGAGGCAACCACGCATTGTTGTTTCTCACCCTCTCTTTCTCCCTTCTCTCTAAAGATAAGTAAAATATTAAAAAACAAAAACAAAAAAAGCCCTATCATCCAGCAGGCTAGAAACCTTGGACATAGAGTCCTAAGTCTTGACAGCTGCTGGGAACCAGATGACAAAGTAGGAAAGGAAAAGCCAGGGGCTTCATAGCAGTGAGGGACCTCAAAGGAATGGAACAAACAGTTCCATCCACTCCAGAACAGGAACGAGGGAAAGGTGAACAGAGACAGGAGCCTGAGGGACAGCTGGCCAATCCATTGGTGCCTCCAGGGCTGCCCGGGTGCTTAGATCATAAGGAACCTTTAATCTTTGGGATGGATCCAACCACCAACCTGTTACTGGCCACCATAGAATCAGAGTCCACAGCTGGTGGTTTCCACCAGAATTCTTTCATCCACTGGTTCACTTAGTTTATTGTGCACCTTCCATACTGGGCCTTTGTCCCACAAGGGCAGGGGTGCTCTCCACCTGGATCCCTAGTCAGGCACAAATGGACATCCAGATACCCACGTATCAGGGCAGTCCTGGGCACTGGTAGTGTCCTATGGACCACTGGGGACCTGGACCTTTTTGGGCAGCAGGGTACCACAGATAGTAGGAGGGGGATATCTGGGCCCCAACACAAGGCTCCCAGAGCAGGAAAAGGAGACCCCATCTAGATTAGTGTCTGCCCCACCAAGTCGGAAAGCAGCAGAGAATTCTAATCTGTCTTCTCTGACCTGTTGAATGGGAGCCAGGACTGCACTGGTGCCCATATTCACCCAAGTGTAGCCTCCATGTTGGTGGCATGACTGCACCTGAATCTCTGCCCATGGTGCCTGCCAATACCCCTGGGCCCTGCACACATTTCTCTGGGCCACCTGAGATGAGGAGCAGGATGGATGGGGATTATGGCCTCAATGTGTCCTAAGGCACTGTGGCTCTGCTTGTAGGCTCCCCAGCAAGACTGCAGCCATCACCACCCCGCATGGTCCCTGCCTGGACCTGGTCCAGGGCTAGTTGCTCGTCCTGTTATGCCAGGTCTTGTCCTTGGTTGGTAATGGCATGGGGGGTAGAGAGGGGGTGCAGCAAGGCAACAGCGGGAGCCAGGACTGCCCTGAGCCTGCACACATAGGGCCCAGTTCCCAGTGAGGTCCTGTTGAACCAGGAGACTCCTCCCTTCATACTTCATCCAGGCCAGGCGGACCCAGTGAGGCACAGGCCACTGAAGCCCCCTCCCAGAATTCTTGGGAGGCTCGGGTGAAGGGGTCTACAATGCCATTTCCCTCCCAATGGGATCTTCCATCTGGCACCACCCTTCACCCCTATTGCTTTTCAGCATTTCTCTTGGAGTGCAGAGCTGATTGCAACTGCAGTGCCGACCTGGCTTAAGTGTAGTGCAGGCAACAATGCGGCATGGGGGCCCTGCTGTGTGTGCAGGATGCAGGTCAGCATCGGGTCTCAGAGTCAGTGTGGCCACCCTCCTTAGTCGAGGGAGCAGCATGCCGTACCCTTGTCCCATTGGGTTGGAAGATCATCACGCATAACAGGCACTTAAAATACATGTTTGTGTGCTACATGTAGTGACTTGAAAGTCTTATGGAAGCAGCAGGTCCTGAACTAGGCCAGTATTTAGTTGGTCAGCCTCTTAAAGGAAACCCCAACCCTCTGAGGCATCAAATTGTCAGACCCGCTGGTCCCATCCTGTTTCCCTCAATGCCCCCAAACCAGCAGCCGTCATTCTGAGGAGTGGGGAGAATGCAACAGCCTGAGGAGTTGCAGGTAAGGATGGAGGCAGAGCCTCTTCTAAGGTACCAGGATGGGGCAGGACCAGGGAAGAGGGAGGAGGTATAGGAAACCCCAGTTAGGGTCCGAGGACAAGTGGGAGAGTCCACAAGGAGCATTTAGCCTGGGCGGAAGGCTGTGGGGAACACACACACACACACACACACACACGCACCCCGCCAACTCCCATCACACCATCAGCCAGGGCTGCCCTGGGGTCCAAAAGAGAATGTGTGCAGAGGGCTATTCCAGGGAAGAGACTGGGGGCTCCTTCCTCCACACCAGAAGCCACCAGATGTTCTACAGACCCTGGCAAGGAGTCTGGGCTGCAAACAAAGCCTCCAAGGCTGACAACTAGAGAAGCTGTTCCCCCTTGCCTCCCTCCTGGCAGGAGTCCTGAACCCAGACAGCAAGGGTTTCCATGGAAGCTTGTCTCAAACCCCATGGAATTCTTGTTTTGAGCCTGAGCATTTCTCCCTACCATGGCCATATGGTCACCTCCTTACTTCTAAGGTCCTCAAAGTATGTATCGCAGCACCCACTCTTCCACCACAGCTCTTCCCGTCCCAGGTAGCATTTGAGGATGATAACCAGAGAACTTTAAAGGTGGTTGGGAAGGTGCTGCTTCTGACGTTAAGCACTCCTGGAGCAGTGTGCATGCATGGCAAGTGGGACAGGGTACCAGCAAACAACCTGGTGAAGATGTTCTTCAGCCCAGAAGAAATGGACCTCCTGCAGAGCAGCCCCCACCCAACCCTACAGAGGAGCATGTCTCCAACAGTAAGTCGGTGAAGGAGGATGAGCTCTGACAGTGTCCAGCTCACTGCAGACTGGTGATTAGACCCACTGTGAGGAACTCTGTCCTGCAGCCTGGACTGGCCAACCACTGGGGACCAAGGAGCAGTGGGGCACTGGCATCTGCTGCCCAGCAAGGGGACCCTGCTCATGGCCATCTGCATGCTGCTACTGTTTTTGGAGTAGACATGGGCAGCCCTCTGGACCTGGCTGAGGGCTCAGGATGCAGGCTCAGAGCCACCCCTGGGTACTGGTGCAATACAGTATATAAATAATTATGTAGACAATTGAAGAACAAATGAATGTGTGTGTGTGTGTGTTTAATGAGGGCGCTGCACTCTGCCAGCTCCCTCGATTATGTACAGTTCTTTGTTGTAAGGGACACATTTTCTTTATTGGGAAGCTGGGGGATGGGTTATCACAACACCTGCTCTGTGGGGCACGGGGGAATCTCAGCCATCCTATTGCTGCCAAATGTGGAAGGAGAGGCCAGCAGCCCCTGTGGCCCTCCTGGGTGAGCCCCTTGAAAGCCTTCAGTCATCTCATCTGTCCCTCCATACACACTCCCACTCTGCATTTGTGCCAGTCAGGCCTGGGAAAGACCAGAGGATGTCAGCCATTCCAGGTGCCTCATCAACTCCTCTTCTCAAGGTCAAGTCCTCCAGTTCTCTCTTGTCCTTCAGTTTCCCAGGAGGCTCCAGTGTCCTCCTGCCCTTCCCCTCCTAAACAGCACAAGCATTCTGCTTCTCTCCATTCTCTTCTTGTGGGTCCCTGCAGCGTCTCAGGCCCAGCAGAGGATGGTAGCTCTATTAACACAGGAACAACCACATGGCATCCTCCATTGGCTGCAGGGTTTGGCCTGGAGTCAACCTCCTGTCTGAAACTTCAGACCTCAGAGCTGTTCAAAGTAGGATGTGTTCCCATGTGCCTTTCTCTTTCTGCATGGGGCCAACCCCTTCTAAGATGCTTGTCTCCCCTCCATCAAGGACTTCAAGGTGGCTGGGAAGGTATCTATCCAGAGCAATTCCTGGCCCCTCTTGGCTAGGGCTAAGTCTCAGCTGCAGCTGCCCCATCTCCAGCTGGTGTCCAGGCCACCCACCTGGGCTTATGCCTGCTTATTTCCCTGCTGTTATATGGGCCAAGCTCAGGGGTACTGGCACAGCCATCTGTGACCAAGCCCTCCCCATGGATCAAACCCCACTCCTTACCTTTTCATAGGTATCCAAGCCCCTGAACCTCAAGTTCTGCCACCTAGTTGGCTGTACCCCACTTCCCAGTACACACGCACAGGCGTGCACTTCCTCCATCAGTTTGGCCGAGCCCATTATGATGTTACAACTAGCAACTAGATACTCAGAGACCCAGGGACAAGAGTTTAGCCTGATCTGGGGGGAGGATGCAGCCTCATACCTTAGATGAGTTCAGGCCAGTCCTAGGGATTCAGTCCTTCCTGAACCTAAGGTAGGAGGGACTCAAGCATGTTGAGCCTGTAGCTTACCAAATCCCCCACTCCCACCTGAGCTCAGGGAATGCTGAATAACAGGCATGTGACTGCAGGGAAAACTGAGGCATGAGCACTGTTAAGGAATGTGAACCACACAGCTGGAAATTAGAGCAGCTTGGATTCAAAACCAGACCTGGTCCCAATTCTGGATTCTTTCTACTAGAGTAGACTGCTGCCTTGGGAAAACCCCATAACCACCAGGATGGCTTGGCTTCCCATGCCCTGAGTATGCCCTTTATGGACATCGGGGAGCATCCAGGCAGACTTCAGACCCAGGGCACAGCCTACCTTATGGACCTGAGGGAGGGGCCTGCCAGACCTCCTGCCCAGCGTGTGACACACCCTCAGGAGCAGTCAGGGTCTGGCTGAGGGCCAGGGACCCTGCTGGGTGGTCCCCCACAGGCTGTGGGGCTGAACTTTTCCCTCCAGACTCCTCCCGACAGCGCATTCCTGGGTCTTCCGCCCCTCCCCCGCTGGCTTAGCCAGTGTCTGAATCTGCTTCTGATTCCCACTAAACTGAGGAGGCCCCCTCTTCTCCCCTCCCTCCTTCCCGGCCCCAACAGCTCCGCCTCCGGCTGGGCCCAGGCTTGAGCCTGCGACGCCCCCAATCCCCACCTGGCACAGCTCGCCCTCCCTTGCTGCAGCCCGGAGGAGGTGGGAGGCCCCGGCGCCCCAGGGCCCGTCCTCCCTTGGCAATTCCTGGGAAGCCGGGAGACCTGCTCCACCCGACCCCTCCGTCGGTGAGTGTGAGCAGCGGGCGATGGGTGGGGCCTCCGCGGGCGGAGGTACCAGGAGCCTGGGCTAAGGTTGTCATCGCTCCAGGCCCAGCGGGAGGACTCGCCAACATCCTTGCAGCTGCACTAGGCCCTGGGCGTGTCCTGTCTGCTCTCACCTCTGGGCCCCGTTGGGATTGACTGGACCCTGTGGTTGCTTAGCATTGCTGGCGGGCCGGCAGAGTCTCGGACCAGGGCTCTACCCCGTTGAAGGCAGCAGCGTGGGGCCACGGCCAGCTGGCTGATCCACGGCGGCGCTGGCCATGCCCAGCTGGCCCTGGGGGCTGCTGCTATCCGCGGGCACACTCTTGGCTGCGCTGAGTCCCGGGCCACCGGGGCCCACCGACCCCTGCCATGACGAAGGGGGCACACCCCGAGGCTGCGTGCCTGGACTGGTGAACGCAGCCTTGGGTCGCGAAGTGCTGGCATCCAGCATGTGTGGGCAGCCACTCACGCAGGCCTGTGACTCCTCTGACCAGCAGCGGACACATTCCACTGCTCTCCTGACCTTCGCGGGGGGCACCACAAGCCCTGTGTGCTGGCGTTCGGACTGGCTGATGCAGGCGCCCCTCAACCTGACCCTCACAGTATCTCTGGGCAAAACTTTTGAACTGGTGTTCGTGAGCTTGCGCTTCTGCTCCACGCCCCCCACCTCAGTGGCCCTACTCAAGTCTCAGGACCATGGCCGCAGCTGGGTCCCACTGGGCTTCTTCTCCTCCTGCTGCGACCTCGACTACGGCCGCCTGCCTGCTCCTGCCAATGGCCCAAATGGCCCAGGGCCTGAAGCTTTGTGCTTCCCTGAGCCCCAGACCCAGCCTGATGGCGGTGGCCTTTGGGCCTTCAGTGTGCAGGACAGCAGTCCTCCAGGCCTAGATCTGGACAGCAGCCCAGTTCTCCAAGACTGGGTGACAGCTACGGACATTCAAGTGGTGCTCACAAGGCCTGCAATGCTGGGAGATACTAGGGACCCTGAGGCCATGGTCCCTTACTCTTACTCAGCCACTGAGCTCCAGGTGGGCGGGCGCTGCAAGTGCAATGGGCATGCCTCGCGCTGCTTGCTGGACACCCAGGGCCACCTGATCTGCGACTGCCAGCATGGCACCGAGGGCCCCGACTGTGGCCGTTGCAAGCCCTTCTACTGCGACAGGCCGTGGCAGCGGGCCACAGCCCAAGAAGCCCACGCCTGCCTTGGTGAGGCCTTGGAGGGTGGTCTGGGGATCTTGGACCCAGCCAGCTTGCCCCTGACCTATCCCTCTCTGCAGCTTGCTCCTGCAATGGCCATGCCCGCCGCTGCCGCTTCAACATGGAGTTGTACCGACTGTCAGGTCGCCGCAGTGGTGGTGTCTGCCTCAACTGCCGGCACAATACCGCTGGCCGCCACTGCCACTACTGCCGGGAGGGCTTCTATCGAGATCCAAGCCGTGCACCAAGTGATCGCCACGCTTGCAGGGGTGAGCCTGCACAAACCTCACCCTCTGATTTCCCATATCTCTAGAATGGTTTCTGACCAATTCACCTTTGTCCTCAGCCTGCGACTGTCACCCTGTTGGTGCTGCTGGCAAAACCTGCAACCAGACCACAGGCCAGTGTCCCTGTAAGGATGGTGTCGCTGGCCTCACCTGCAATCGCTGTGCCCCTGGTTTCCAGCAGAGTCGTTCTCCAGTGGCACCCTGCATTAGTGAGTAACCCTGTCCTACTTAGGCCACCCAGCTCTCTGATGCTGCCTACCTGTCCTTTGAATGCTCCAGGCCCCCTTGCCCCTCTTGAATGCAGTCTATTCTCCCACCCTCTCTGCAGAGACCCCTGTCCCTGGACCTACTGAGGAGAGCAGCCCTGTGGAGCCTCAGGGTGAGTGGACACAGATCAGGGTCCTAGACTGACTGGCATGTCCATGGGGAGAGGGGTGCCGTGGGTTCAAGAAGGGGGAAGAGGAGAGGTTTGGGGAAAGGAACAGGGGGATCTGTGCCAGCCTTCCCACTACATTATCCCTCACCCCAGACTGCAACTTGCACTGCAAACCCACCCGTGGCAGCTACCGCATCAGCCTGAAGAAGTTCTGCAGGAAGGACTATGGTAAGCAGTTCTCAGGCCTGCTCGTCCCCACCTTTTCACCTTGCCCTTCCCACTTTTCCTTTGGATACTCCCCCCCACCCCCACCCCGCTCCAGTCAGCCCCCGGTGGTTTCTCTGTGCCTGCTCTCTCCAGTGGGTGCCCTCTGTGGCCCTCCTCTGCCCTCCCTCCCAGCCACCTGTGCCCAGTACTCTTCAGCTTGGCCTGACCCCGCCCCCTCTGGCCTTTTATGCAGCGGTGCAGGTGGCGGTGGGGGCACGCGGCGAGACACATGGCTTGTGGACTCGCTTCCCGGTGGCGGTGCTGGCTGTGTTCCGGAGCGGCGAGGAGCGCACACGGCGTGGGAGCAGTGCACTGTGGGTGCCAGCACGGGATGCTGCCTGTGGCTGCCCACGCCTACTACCCGGCCGCCGCTATCTGCTGCTGGGGGGCGGGCAGGAGGCCAAGATTGGGGATCCAGGGGGTCGAGGGCCCGGGCTCAGCGCCGCCCGCGGGAGTCTGGTGCTTCCCTGGCGCGACGCTTGGACGCGGCGCCTTCGGAGGCTGCAGCGGCGGGAGCGGCGGGGGCGCTGCGGGGTGGCCTGAGCCTGCGGGCCAGGCTGGGGCTGGGCTGGGCGCTGCTCCTACATCAAGGCGCACGTTCAATTAGTGCTTAGTCTGCAAAGGAGTCTTTGCTAGCGTTCTACACTTCGTCACCTGGGCCCCCGCCCAACCTTCGGGCGCCTCTCTCTGTTTCTCGCTCCTCGGCCCAGGAGGGATTGTGGCCAACACAGAGACACAGAGGGATTATCATAGACCCAAGGGGCCGTTTGGAGACTTCTTTTGGCCGTTGTCCTAGAGGATTCCTTGGATCGCCAACACTCGCACAATTTACCCCTTCTAAGGGAGGGGCACCATGATACCTACAAAAGGCTGTGAACTTCCTTGTGGGGCCCAGCACTGGGGCTCTGCGAACACTCCAAGGGCCGCTGTGACCCTCCTCCTCGTGATACCGTAGTCCTTCAGAGAGCTTCCTCACCTTTATATAAGGTATTATGACATTACCCAGAAAGTTATGAAGTCTCTCGTGAACCCAGGACCCATTCATTATATTAGATCTGAGAACACACCAAAGACCCCTGTGACTTCACTCCCCATGGAGTCTCGTAACCCGCCAGAAAGCGCTGTGACTCACCCAGAGGCACTGTGGCCACCACAGATGCCCAAGGACGGACCCCCTTGGGCCTCGGAGACACTGGTTCCCCCGCCCCCCAGCCACAACCCGCAGAGGGCGCTGTGACTCCTTCCCCAGCGAGGACAGAGGCTTCTGGTCCCCTTCTGTCCCCTTCCACTGCCCTTTCTCTGCCGGTTGGGCGTCCCTGTCTCTGTAGCGTCTCTGCCCATGTTCGGCCTCTTTATTATATGGCCTGCTGCGTCCCTGTCTCTTCTATGTGTGGCCACCTCTCTGGGCCTCGGCCTCTGAGCTCCTTCTCTAAGGTCCCACTCCTAGAATCCCGGGCGTCCCTTCTCCCACTGGAAGCCGGATGTCTTGCCCTTGGACGCGCGTTCCGTGTCTACACGTAACCAGGAGGGGCTGCAACTCAGGCAGACACTTCTCCGACTCGTGATGCCCCTAGCCCTATTCTCCGCAGGGCCCGGTAGCCGCCTGCTCACTCAACTCCCTCCAGGGCTAACAGTTCGAGAACCCCTGCCTCTTCGCGCCGGCACTACCCTGAGCTGGCTCAGGCTCCCACCGCTCAGCCGCGGGGCGCCGGAGCGCATGCCCAGAGCCAGCTGTGGCGGAGACCCGGGGCGCCCGGGGTGGGCAGCCCTCAGCGCCTGCTCGGCGGGGGCGGGGCGGCGTGCGCGCATGCGTGGAGAAGCCCTCGCTCAGTTGCGCGGCGAGCTGAGAAGCGGTGCTCTACGCTGTGCCGGCGGCGGTGGAGGTGGGTACGCTGCTGGGCTGGAGCTGGGCGTGATGGCCTTCCGCGGGGTCTCGGGGACTGCGGGACCAGGTCGCCGCCTGTCACGGAGGCTGGGACTTGCTGAGGGAGGGGTCATGGGGGCGGGGCTTTGGGGCCTCGTTCTGCGGTGGGGTGCTGGGGCTGCCGCTGAGTGGAGGTCCCAGGGTCAGTGGCGGTCTTCCTGTCACTGCCCACCGTCCCTCGCACTGCCCCGCTGACCTGCTTTACCAGACACTCACCTCAGGGGCAGGGCGGGCACCCCCTACCAGCCCCAGTCTGCGTGCTGACTGGCTCAGGGCGAGGTATCAGTAGAAAGGAGCTGCCTCCGTGTCACTCGTTCCTCGCGCCACTTTCTGTCTTTGCGGGGTAGGAAATCCTCTTCAGGACTTGAAATTGCAACAGAATCTGTGATAACCGTTCTACTGTCGAGGACGTGCAACTGATCCTTTTACTGCCTTCTACTTGCTTCAGGATGATGATATGCTCGCCTACTTGCTAACTAGCAATTGAGCCATGTCTGAGGGAGCCCCTCTGACCTGGCCACTGGGTTCAGGGACAGAAGCATTTCCATAGGGTCCCTAGGCACTGTGCTATCTAAGCTGGAGGTTGGGGACAGGCTACACCTAGTCATGGTCTTCTCCGACCAGGGGTACTGGTGACCTTACTCAGTACGGAAACAGATGGGATGTAGGCCTCCTGGATTACCACTCTGGGTTGACATTAAAGGCTAAAGATTGTCTAAGAACCACCTGGGTTGGGTGGAGGTGCAGGTTGACTATTAGATTAGTGGTGTGACAGGAGATACAGGCCTGGTGGCCCATGTGGCTGTGGTGGTGTTGTGGTCTTTAACAGCTGCTTATTCCAAGACATCAGTTTGTCTTGGAATTGGCCCCTTTTCAGGGCCAATAGAAGCATTCTAAGGTGGTTTTTCTGTATTTTACTGTATGTTTGCTTGGGACTCAGCAAGGACTTCCAGGCAATTGCATTTTAAAAAGACCTTGCCATTATTCAACAGATGTAGCTATTTCATCCACTTGAGGATGAGGCTCCATCTTCATATTCTACCCCTGGCACAGAGTAGACCCTTGTAAATGTTTGCTTAATTGTCTTAGCGGCAATTATTTAATTAGTTCATGCAGGGGCTCTTCATTTTAAGGAATATCGGCTGGAGATAAGAAAAGCTCTAGAAACCTCACAAAGGTGTTAACACTTACAAAGGTTTACAGCCAATGGACTGACCCCATCATGCAGCTTTCTTTTATTCTGAAGGTTGGTCCTCATCTAATTATCTCAGCTTTCAGATAAAGCCTTTAAGATGAGTTTTAGAAGCTCATCTCTCCCTGTGAACAGGGCTGGGGGCACATTGCATTCATCTTTGCTTCCCCATTGCCTGGCTTGGAATGGGCAGGGGTCATCTCTTAAAGTGGACCAACGTGCTAAGTAAAACTAGTGTAGTGGTTTTCATCTGGTAGTAAGGGTGACCTTCAGTGGGGGTGGGGGAGTAATGGAGAGGTAATCTAGTAATCTAGGCAGGCTTTCATAACAATAATAAAATTCACTCCCTGGATCTGTAAGTTCCCTGGCAGGTGGGCCTTACCAGCTCCTGCTGACCACACCTGCTAGGACTGTCCAGAAGGCCAAGTGACCTTGGGCACACATTGTTGCTTCTAATTCTCATTACAGTCTAAACTTACCTCAGATGACATATTTAAGTTTGCTTTTAGGTGGTTTCTGGTTTAAAGTATGTAAAGACAATGAATCAGGTCATTTTAAAAAGCACTTAACATTTACTCTGTTCAATGTTTTACCTGTTTGAGCTTACCTTTTCTGTTATGACAACTCTACATAAAAGACAAAAGGCCTTTTTAACTTGAAGCAGCAATTTCAGTGACTATTTCAAGTGTCACATTATCAAGGAAACAAAACCTCAGGCTTTTTACTAAGAATCAACTTCATAATTTGATGATTTTTAAAAATTATTTCCACATAAATTTATTGAAATCATAATTCACATGAGGAGGGCCTGTACCATGTGATACATAGCTACAAAGTTGAGTGACTCTCTGCCCTTATGGAGCTTTCAGTGTAGTCAGGAGATGGGCCAGTGAACTGTGGCACTGTGGGAGGTGATCCCATAGAGGGGAACAGAGCTTGCTTTGGGCACCGACTTGACATTCAAGTGGCCTTTGGTGGGAGCTCTTGAGAAAGACTTCAGCTGAATTTTGAAGAGTGAATAGGAGTAGCAAGACCATGTGAGGGAAAGAGCCTTCCAGGCAGAGATAGTGTGTATGAAGTAACAACAGCATGAGCCACCCATAGGCTGTTGGAAGAAGGGCAGTGGTAGCTCTGGTGGCTGTGATAAAGAGAGGGAGATGCAGTTAAGGAACTAAGCTGGCAGCGTATTGGGAGAAGCTTTGAGTACCAGGCCTGAGTATGAATTTTACCCTGAGGGCCATGGGTAAAGAAAGGAGAGCAAAACCCTGAGGCAAGTGGCTGTGGGGGTGGGGTAGGGGCAAGGGAAAAAGGAGCACTTAAGAAACAATCCTGCAGTGGTCAGGGGGAAAGGGGTTGGGGGGAGGGGGGAGACAGAGGCAAAGAAGGGGAGCAGCTTAGACAAGAACCTAGTATAAAGGAACCATGGACATGGACAACAGGTGGGATTGACTGGGGGGAATGGGTGGGTGGGGAGGGGGACAGAGGGGAGCAAAAAGGGGATAGATGTAATACAACAACAATAAAGTTTAAAAAAAAAAAAAACAGAAGAAACCATTTAGCCCTACTTTCCAATCTCTGGAGGCTTGACTTGAATCACACCTTTCAGCTCTTTCACCATCCCTAATACCTCCTGACCTCTCCTTGAACAGATCTAGGTGCCTCTCTTGGGAATCTGAGCTGTTCTCATGTGGGCTCTGCTGCCCTGCCTATGATAAGATATTCCACATGGCTGTGCTCTTTGTTCTCACAGTACTAGGTTTTACAACTTCCTATTGACTCAGAGTTTCTTAGTTTTCCAAAGGGCTCTTCAGGGATTCGTACCTCCTGCTAATATACAAATTATTTTCTCAGTTGTGTTGCATTTGTTTGTAATTTTGAAGACATTTTATTATTAAAAAAATATATATCTTAAAAAAAAAAAAGAAAAAAAAAAAAAAAAAGAAAGAAACAATCCAAGATTGAGTGACTGGTAACTGGGTCCATGCCACACAGTGTGCAGGAGGGGGTCATACTTGGGGGTAGGTGCTAACTTAAAGTTTGGAGATGTTGAGCTAAGGGACAGAAAGACTTCCCAGCAATAGGTGGATATATGTTGGTCTGGAGCCAAGGAGAACGAGTATATTGGGCTCAATAGCATTGAGCTATTTGGGGACTCCTTCCTTTGTAGCAGCAAAGCCAGGGAGTAGTGAGGTAGGCCTTCCCAGGAGAGTGTATGGAGAAAAAGAAGACCGAACCCTGGAGGCATTTAATGTGTTATGTCTATAAAACAGGGTAGATAAGCTAGCAGAATTCTTATTAATAAACCCTTGCCTTTTGGAGGATATGGGGACAGGATAGTGGGCTCATTATTTCTGTGACAAAGAACCAGTTTGTTGGTTAATGTAAATAGCAAGATGTAAAATGCTCAAGGTGCATAAATCACATGATCAGTTCCAGGGGCCTTGCTGTCTTATGTGTTTTATTTGTGTTTTGGGACACTTCCAGATTGTCACTCATCTCACTCTTCCCTCCAGACTGAAGATTGATCCTCTCAGAGCATTCTCACAATTAGATCTCTGAAGAAAGATCTTCTCAGATCCAGAGATAGACCCAAGGTTGCAGAATTTTTGAGGTCCCCTCGCTGCCCTTCCAGGACCCAGTTTTTGTGTGGTACGTTAGCATTAGCAACTGGTGGGAGTGTTGAGGATACAGAGGCCAAGTATTACATGTGAAGAAAGGCTGATATTGCTAAAGGAACCCCTGTCTGCCCACAGGACTTGGCCTAGCCTCTGGATGAGTGCATGGGCCATTAGGAGTTATTTTTGTCTCTGGTACCTGCTCACATAGAGCATGTGGAACAAGGTCTCATTCTGTCCTCTGGAGCTATGTCATCTCCTGGCCTGGTTGGGTACTACGCAAAGAGATGCTGGTAGGGGTCACATGTGAGTAGTCGTGGTTTCTCCCTCCATCCCAGTCAGGAATGCTCTCTTCTTTTACAGGTGGTTGAGAACACACTACACATGACTTGACATGTTTTTCATAATCTGGAACCATGTGTCTAATAGTTACACACTTTTAAAGGGGTTGCCACAGACATTGAGAATTTTTTACCAGTGGACGATTCTTCTTACTAATAAAAGCCCTTCCCTGTGTAGTGTTCTAAATGTAGGTCAATACCCTTATCCCAACAGAAGCTCCCCTCACCTCTGTTGCTTCAGCCTTTCCTTGAATTATTTTGCCCTTGTTCCCTAATTTTCCTCTAACTTTTTTTCAGCAAGAGTCATCCCAGCCTTCATATCTTGGTAAACTTGTGGGCCTTAAAAGGGTCTGGGTGTATACATTAACTCCTCCTGCCTCTGGCATGTTTTCCTGCCTTCTTGGGCTTACCCTTCCCCACCTCCCAGGACACAGGTGCACTTGGCTTCCTCAACAGCCTGGTGAACCCCAGGCCTCTGTCTCAGGTCCTTTGGCTTCTTGGAGCTCATGAGGCTGGACTATAGGATCGTCTTTTAAGCCTTTTAATTATTTTTGTTACTGAAGAAAGCTTCATTTTTATTTTGCTTTCTGACTCTGTACTTATGCCTTCAATACTTTCACAACAATTTTCTGCTCTTCAATAAGGAAAGCATGCTTGACCTTGTCGTGGACACATTTAGCACACATGGGTCCACCATAGGCCTTGCTGACATGTTTTTTGTTTTAGACAACCTCATTAGAACTTTAGGTCTCACAGCACGAACTCCTCAAAGTCGGCCTGGGCATACTCCACATGCAGATTTTGGTGCTTTCCCAACCTTTTTGGTACAAAGGTAAACAATTCTATTGCCAGGGGTTCGGGACAGCCTAGTTTTGTTAGAGGCTGTATTGTAGGACAGCCTCCGATGGTTCGTCAAACGCTGGACCATTGTGAATGCCTAATGATGCCGTTCCCCTAGAATCGTCTTTTAATCTGAGCCATAAATGGCACTCACTGGCCTGCCCTCTTAAAGAGCTGAAGGGTTTTACCATCCCAGGTGGCTATGCTCTCTGAGGCCCTTTCATGTGCGCGTGCTGTTTCTGCTGCTTCCTGGACAAAGGCCACATCATCCTTGAAGATTGAGCTGAGACAGTACTGGCTACCAACCCCTATTTCCTCATGTGCTGGGGTCCCAGATACCACGTGCTTTCCTTTTGTAGCACCAGAGTTGGCATGGGTGTTACACCCATGTCTCCACAGCCAGAAGCCCATTGAGAGCTGGAGCTAGGTCTCACATCTTTGTAATCTAGCTCTTGGCACACCGACATTCAGGAAGTGTCTTGAGTGCCTATCTAAGTGATTAAACCTGCAAGATTCCCAGCTCTGTTGTCAGATCTTAAACAACTTATGGAGAACCTAGTATGTGCCTGGCTTTCAGAGGCCCACCTGTTGAAGGCATCCTGCTTGGAATCCTGACCAGTCAAAACCCTAAGGCTGCTACAGTCTAGTTCTTTCTCTGATTCTCCTTCTGTGCAGCTAGCTGTTTTATCCTGCGCCCTAGGCATTATTTTCCTAGACATGCTGTTGGGAGGACCCTTTGATAAAGATCCTGAATTGGCAGAGTGCCATTCCAGCCCCAACCTGTGTCTGTAGGTGAGCCAGACCCGCCTGGGGGAAAGGTTTTCTGCCTGAGAAAGGGATACAGGCAACAGTTTTGAGTGGCTAACAAGGTGGGAGCTCTTCCCAGCTTGGGGCCCCTCACCATAGGTTCAGGTGCCTCTGGTAAGACCTGCATTTGGACTTCTGACAGGTGGCAGGCAGATAGGCCAGCCAACTGGCCTGTGGTGCTGTGACTAATGCTTAATGCTAATGCTGCTCATGGTTACACCCTTTGTAGCTGGCACGTGCCCTCCATTGTGTGCTACTAGCAAAGGGCCCACTATCAAATTCCCCAGTAACTGGCTGCCTGATTGTCACTGAGGAATGCCAATTGCCATTAATATTTGAGAAATCCCTGTGCTCTGCTTCAGGGCTGAAGCAGAGTATGGCCTGCCATCCCATCATGTGAAGATGCCTACTGGGAAGGTTATATACCTAAACAGTGCTCCCTGTTATCATTTAGAATTAAAATTTCCTCTTGGACCCAAGTGGTTTGGGATATTTCTGAGTCTTCATCTGTTTCCTTCTCTTGTTTCCTCCTTCCTGGGTACACTGGGTGTGATGTGAGATACCTGACTCAAAAGTCATAGTATAGCAGAAGAGCTGGACTCATAAGCCAGTCATCACAGTGCCAAGAATTAAAACAGATTTGGATAGGATGGGTAGAATGCAGCCAGGGTGCCTTCAGCCCTGCCTGGGAGTTTGGGAAGGGCTAATGGAAGAGTGGCTGAGGTTTGAAGTATACTGGACCAAGAGGATAAAAGAGAACAGGTATGTCCTGTTTTTCTTCCCGACTATGGACATACCCTGTGCTTGTGTCATAGGGGCTGTAGCTGGTGCTGTGTGGGCTAGGCTCCTGAAGCTGCCTTTGGAGGACAGTAGGGCCGGACCCTAAGGTGATGGCAGGGAAAGCAGGGCATGGTTTCAGGTAAAGAGGACATTGGGAGTGAGAACTGAACATGTTGGAGTCACATGGAGTGTGCAAAGGATGAGAGATGTTCAGGAAAGCAGTTGGAAGTACAGGACTTGAGTTCACAGAGGATTCTAGACTGAGAAGAGGGTGGACTCCTGCACAAGGGACATTTCAGAGACAGGCAGAGAAACAGCGGAAACCACAGAGGTGAGGAGACAGACATAAGGGAAGGGTTTCAGGAGGCCTAGGGAGGGGAGACCTGAGTGTACTGAGGTCAGTTTGTTTGTGTTTTAGGGAGATGAGGGCCCAGAGGTGTCAAGTAAATGATCTGGCAGCCAGGCAGTGAAGGTGGGACGGATGGGAGGCAGGTGTAGCCTGCTGTCACCAGAATTTTGACTGGGAAGGAGAGGAGGAGAGGCAGAGCTGGAGTGGACATCAGGTTCAGTGAGTGGCTGGTTGGGTGTCTATAATAGCAGAGAGGGACCATTAAAGATGCAGGATAACTGGGGTCCCCAGGAGGTAAGATCCAGGACCAAGAGTGGGGGCACTGATCAAGAGCCAGGGTCGGAGAGGAGAGGAAGCTCCCACCTGGCACCCTGTTCTCAGGAGGAAGGGAGAGCAAAGGCAAGAGCAGATGTGAAGCTGGAAGCTGGTGTGAGGAATAGGAGGGAGTTCTGGCAAGACATACCAGAGAGGGCTGCCAGGCCATGAACAAAAATTCAACTGTAGAGGATTTTTCTTCTACAGTTGGTTTGCAAGCATGGAGAAGCACACTATCAGACTGGCTTCCTGAGGATTTTGCCTGTGGCTGAAACAGAAGCACAGGTGGAGCTTGGTGGAATAGGTCTGGGCTAGCAGGCAGAAGCATAGAGCCACAAGGGGCTGGCAGATGAGGGCGATGCAGTCATGCGGTGAGGGGGGGAGGGTGGGGGCAATGAAGAGCTCTAGGAAAAGGTTAAGAGAGCGTGGGGTTATAGTATGCTACCACTGGGTGGAGCGGTTTCCAGAGCTAACCAGGTTGTGGATAAAACACTAGAGACGTAAAGGCTTCTGAATGTGAGGAACTTCAAGCCAGGGCTGCCCTTGAGCTCTGTGACGGCAGCCAAGGAATGAAGGCCATGAGCTGGAGAGAGAGGGGCAGTCCTAGGGAAGGCCTGCGGGGAAGGGCCAGCGGGGTTCTGGGGAGAACTGGCTGCTCTCTGACCAAAGGAAAAAGGATGCATTCTGGGAGAGGATGAGGTGATGGATTATTTCCCACAGACAAGTTCTAGAGAAAGATGAGAGAAGGTAGTAGTGGTGAGGTAGGCAAAAAGAGGGCAGCAAGGCAAGGGAATAAGGAGGATCAGTGACAGTGATGACCTCAGTAACAGTGTCACCAGTGGCATCCGCTGAATTGGGGATCAGCCTACAGCTGAGAGTTCTGAAGCTCTGTCTCTGGGAGCTAGACCAGATTCCTGGGGTGGGATTGGACGTTTCCCTGGTCTTTCCCTTTGGCCGGGTGGGAGGACTGGACCTCTCATGAAGGAGTTAGACTTGACTCAGGCTTGAAGAGAGGAAGGTCCCTGCATCATAACATAACAGGAGAGGGTGCTCATCACCTGCCTAAGAGTGCATCTTATTCCAGGCCTGTCCCTGCCCCTACTGGTTGTCCACGGTGGATGACCTCAGGAATATCTCTTGAGCCCTCACCTCCTTCCACCTTCTCAAGCCCAGAAGCCTTCCAGCTGTCCCATGGCCCCTGCCCCCTACCCTAATGCCCTGCAAGCTGAGTCATACCCCCAGCCACCCAGATGCGCCATTTCTTCCACTCACAGGTTGTTATCCCTTTGCTATCCTGCTGCCCCTTTCTCTGGCACTCTGAGCATCTCCTTATCAGGCAGTATACATGTCCTATATTTGCTGTATCTTTCTCATCCCCAGACTTCACACATCTGAGGGAGTGTGGTGCTGTCACCTCTGATGCCCATCCCCTAGTGCCAAGTAGGTGTAAAGAGACTCAGTTATTCTGCTGTGTCACTTCTTGCTCCATCTCTACAAGCTCCACCTCACTGGGGATTGATGGTCTCTAAGGGAGAAGGACTACCTAGAGAGCAAATGTTCTCAATTCTGCTCTGGGGAAACAGGAGCGGGCATTTCTTTGCCATATGGAACTCTGCAGGCCCAGAACAGAGCAGCTTACTGCCCCTCCTTCCTGTCCTCACCCAGTCATCTGTCAGTCTGGAGCTGCACCTTCCTTCTCAGTTCTTTGTTTCCTGGTTCCACTCTTGGGAAATAGATGTCACATTGCTCAGACTGAAGAGGAAGAACTGAGACGCAGCAGCTGACACCCACAGAGCATCCCCCTTCCTGTGATACAGTGACTAAGGCCCAGCCAGGCTGAGCACTGGGTCTGCTGAGTGTGAGCTGTTCCTGCAGCCAAGGTGGGGTAGTAGTCAGGCCCAGGCTGGGTGTAGGGAGCAGTAGGAGTGGGTAGGAGTTCTGGTGAGTACCCACCTTCTTCTGCACAATGGTTCCTCTTGCCCAGTGATGGCACAGTTGGCACTTAGGTGGCATCCTGGTGTGGGTGGTGGGGCTATCTGTGAGGTCAGCTGGGTGAGAAATCCAAGAGCCAATGTGGGCCTCTGGGTTGAAGTCTAGATGTCTGGGTAGGACCTTGACATAGCAGTCCAGGGTTCTGCCTCCAGCCTGAGCTGCCCTGGCATTTGTCTGAGAGACATCTGTGTCATAAGAGGCACTTTGAACTCGAAAATGGAGTGCTTCTCTGCCCACCAAAACTCCACCCCAGGGCCAGAGTTCTCTGTTCATTTCTTAGTTTCCGCCCTTCACCATCATCTCGTCTGGTAAAATCCAACCCCTAGGCAGTCTTTTAGGTCCATCTTCTCCATCTTCTCCATCTTTCCTGCCCATGCTCGGCCCAGCCATTCTCATGCCTGCTCTTCTGGACTCTGTCCTGCTTCCTCCTGGGCCACCAGGGGGATTTTTCTAAACTGCATGTCACCTGCTTAGACTCCCCTCCAGATCCTTCATGTGGAGAGTGACATCCAATCTCCTAGTGCAACTGGCACAAAGACCATCAGCTCCCCTCTTATCCTATTTTTCAGCTACTCAACACCACCTGCCTGAGGCTCTCCAACTTGCTATGTCCTCCCTCATGCAACTATCTTTATGGTACATTTGGGGTACCATTGCTCCTACAGTGTTCATGTGGAGTCAGTGCCCTGCCTTGGTGGTCTGCCAGGGCCCTGCCTGGCCTCATGGCACTTCCTGCATGGGCTGTGATCGTTACTGTCCTTGAGAACCATCATTTACTCTCTTGTCCTCAGTGCCCTGCCCCAATGTAACACAGAAAAGGCAACTCATAAGTTTGTCAAATCAATAAAAGTTTGGAGCAAGGGGATTTGTGATGGGACACTAGGCCCCTCAGGAAAGGTATCCTGGATGGGAAGTGCAGTGCCCAGTGTTGGTGGGTAGTTCAGGTGGGGTTGCCCAGGCTTAATGTGAGGGTCTGTGTTTGTTACATGAAAATAAATTTGTTTTCAAATCCAATTGTTTGGGGAAATTGTGTTCCCCACTTAACAGGTGAAAAATGAAGAGGTCTTATGACTCGTCAGACCTGAGGCAATGTTTTGGGATAACAGGTGGCATTGAGAAGCCAGCCCTGAACTTGCTGAGGAAGGAGCATGGGTGGGGTTGGCTGTCCTGGGTGGGAGTGGTGTTTCAGGCACTGTTAGGTTGCCATGAGCATTCTGGAGGCTGACAGACCAGGGGTAGTTTTCGGTGTACTTGGGAACCCCACCCCATACCTCTCTCCATCCCAGTTTCTTCATCTATATTTTCATGGAGCATGTCCCCATGCTATGGGATTGTCCTCAGGATCAGAGGTAGAAATGCAAAGCTAAATCCCCTGACAGCTGGCAGCTGTGGGATTTGTGTTTGGCATTCTGCAAGGATGGTGTGAGAGGGGGACCTGTTTGAACTCCAGCTACTTAGTCCTGACGTCTCCTGCCCTGCTTTCCACAAGAATTCTTGCCCTTCCGCCTGTATCCACTTTTCCTCCCACCCTGGTCCTGCTCAGAAATCTTGGAGGGCTGCATACAGAGCTGGTAGGCTCAGGGAGACCTGGGCTCCACCCACCCTGACTCGCCACCTCCCTCTTTGGGCACGATTTGGGGAGTTCTGTGTAGGGCTATGGGTCTGCAGTCACTGAAAGGGGCCCTTAATGCATTGGGTCTTATCGGAGTCTGATGTGAAATTGCCCTTGGCAGACCCAGGAGAGTGTATGTTGGGAGCATTTGTCATGGCACGATGGGGAATTGACAGAGGTGTCACTGACATAGTAAAATAATACTTTGGGGAAATAGAAGTCACTCATTTCCATGTACATTTTTTGTTTTCCTTTTTAAGGAATATTTCTTCCCATCAGGTAGTCTGAACTCTCAAAATGGGCACCGTAATTATGAGGGAAAGGAATGTGAGGGTCACTGAAAGGGGCTTTCTGGGTGGGAAGCAGCAGCACAGCAGGGAAGGGGAAGGAAGTATGTCAGAGTGGCCACTTGGAAGGACCATCCCTGAAAGAGAACAGGGGTCCTGTGTGGGCCTGTGGGAGAACCTTGGTGGCAGCCTTCTGTGACTGCACCTCTCCTATGGCAGAGAGGTGTTAGGCTCCTCTGCAGGACTAATCAGGCATTGACCCACCAAAACCCTGACACTTCCCAGACATTCAGAGCCAGTGCCAGGCTAGGGGGCCCCAAGGAGCAGTAACAGTGGGATTCCCTCAGGATGTGTGAGCTGCCCTGGCATGTCAGGCTAGGCTGAGTGCTTTCTATAAATAGTCTCAGTTAATCCTGACAATTGGCTTTTAAACACATCCGTTGAATCATATTCCTTAGCTGCTTTCCTCTGTGCTTAGAATAAGATCCAGACCCCTGCCTGTGCATAGTCCATTCTGTGGGTATCTCTCCTGCTCTTGTTCTTGGTCATTGTGCTCTGCCCTACTGGTGCCCTTCTCTTCTGGGAACACACCAGGCCTGTTCCTGCCTCGGGGCCTTTGCACTTGCTCTTCTCCTGGTCCAGAGTGACCTTTCCTCAACTCTTCTGGCTGCTTCCTTCTCATCACTTAAGCGCTCTCTAAAATCACTTTTAAGAAAAGAAACTCCCATGTATAACTTTTTGACTTTCCCAGAACTTTGTTAGCAGCCTACTGTTGACTGAAAGTCTTACCAATAGCATAGTCCATTAACACTAGTTTGTATGTTATATATATTTGTACCCTGTTCTTACAATAAAGTAAGCTAGAGAAAAGAAAATGTTATTAAGAAAATCATCAGCCCTGGCTGGTGGCACAGTGGATAAGGCACTGGCCTGCGAACCCGAAGGTCGCTGGTTTGATTCCCAGCCAAGGCACATAACCAGGTTTCAAGCCAGGTCTGTAGCTGGAGGCAGGTGAAAAGAACCATACATTGATGTCTCTCTCCCTCTCTGACTCTCTCCCCTCTCCTCTCTCCTCTTTCTGAAAAATAATTTTAAAAAAAGAAAAAGAAAAAAATCATCAGAGAAAATAAATTTACAGTATTGAAAAAAAATAAGTGGACCTGTGCAGTTCAAACCCATGTTCAAAGGTCATCCATACTGCCCTACATTCCAAGTTCAGGGAGCTGCAGGCAACTGGGGCCAGCCCCCTCCCCCTGGGGTGGGCTGATAGAGAAGTGTCACCTCAGAGAACCAGCCCTGCCCCCGCCCCCATTCCTCTGCATCAACAAACGGGGGTGGTGACCTTTAGGTGAGTTCATTGTTTATGGTGAGAAACCATATCCTCCCTCCCTCCCATTCTGAGTATAAGGGAAAGTGCACCTGCTGGCAGAGCCTTGCTGGCTGCCTGCCTTGGACTGAGCAAGGATGAATAGAAGAGAGAGAAAGTGAGATGTTACCCACACCCCAGCCAACGAGTCCCAAGTAAGAGCTCAACCTTCAAGTGTCACATGGGCACTAATGCAGGTGAGGTGGGTTGTTTGTCAGCTGTTTTACAGACAGGCACCCACCTTTCAGGGAAGAGACATGGCTTGTTTGAGGTTCAGGCCAGCAAGTGGTGAAGATGGACTTTGAAGCCAGATCTGTCTGACTTGAAACTGGATCGTTTCCCACATTTGCTCCTGCCTCCCTTCTCTCCTTCAGCCTTTGTCAGTAGCTGGGGGACTGAGGGGAACAGGGGAAGCCTTGTTTCCTGTAGGGAAGCAAGTGTGGCGTGATGGCCTCATGCTGCAGGTGGAATAATGGAGAGAGTCACTTACCTCCACAGTATGAGTTATCCAACTGATAATTTTATGTTTTTGATGTTTCTCACCTCCTGCCTTTTCCTTCCCAGTAGCCAGCCTTAACAATCTAATTCAGCTGTGAATGTTTGTGTAAATATAAGACAAGGTTTTGTAGGATATGCACTAACACATGAGCAATGGTTATCTTAGCTGGAAGAGAGAATAGGATTGAAAGGATAATGTAAACAGGACTTTACATTTTTACTTTATAATTATGTATTCTTTGACTTTTTTGTCATTAGGCATTTGTATAAAAAGAGAAACCTAAGGAAACCACCCTGGGCCTGGTGTAATCCTTTTTGCCCAGCCTCAGTAACACCATGCTGTCTTTTTGGATGTAGGCTTGGGGAGACCTGCAGGGCGCCAGGGGGCTCCGTTAGGGTCTCCTGCATGTATTCCTGCCTCAGAATTCCTCCGAATCCATTGTATCTCTGGGCAACTTGCTGCAACAAACAAAACTGTGGGTGTTCTCTGAATGAACTTTGCAAGGTACAATAATCACTTTTGGAGTTTCCAGTTTAATATTAACCTGAATCTGAAGCCAGTTGAGTGAGGGTTGGGGCTGTCTTGCCCAACTTTTGTTCTGTTTATAAACATGTTTATTGCTCTGAGAAGGAGCTGGTTCTTTTTACACAAACAGGATGGGCCTGCTCTCTCTTCCAGAAGTTAGTTGGCTCAGAGCCTAGAATGAAGGATTTAAAAGCTATAGGTAATATGCACATGGAAGAGTATGGAGTGCAACTTGGGCACAGCATTGGGGTGTAAGTGGGCCTGTGGGCCTGGTCTTCACAACCTGGAGAGAAAGGAAATACTCACTGCTTTTGCTTCTAGAATAGCTAACAAATCAACCCCAATCAGGGTTTCTTTTCTCCTGAGGAAGAAGGTTTCAGCACTGGCAGTAGGCCTGGTTCTGCTTTGGGCAAGGCTTTCCACTGGAACATGTTAAGTGGATGTTATCAGAACGCTTTACTTTAATCAGTGTTTTCTAGGAGGAAGCCCTTATAAAAACAGTATCAATGGATATACTGTATGGCCAAAGGAAGTGGAAGCAGGGACTTGAACAAATACTTGTACACCCATGTTCACAACAGCATCATTTACTTTGCCAAAATGTAGAAACAACCCAAATATCCATCAGCAGGTGAATTGATAAACAAATTATGCTTTATTCATATAATGGAATGTTATTTAACCATAAAAAGGGATGAAATTCTGATAAATAGGGGGAGACCAGAGATGAATTGGTAGAACATAGAGGATTTTTAGGGCAGCAAAAATACTCCATATGATACTGTAATGAGAATACATGCCATTTTACATTGTCCAAAACATAGAATGTATAACACCATGAGTGAACCTTCATTAATCTGTAAATTTTAGATGACTGATGTGTCAAGGTAGATTCATCAAAGTAGGTTTAACAAATTCACAACTCACGGTGAGAGATGCTGATAATGGAAGAGGCCGTGCATGTGTCGGGGCAAGAGGTACATGGGAAATCTCTGTATCTTCCTCTCAATTTTGCTGTGAACCTAAAACTGCTGTAAAAAATAAAATGTTAAATTAAAAAATATATATACATATTCATGCTATAAGCATAGATGAACCTTGGGGACATTGTGATCAGTGAAATAAGCCAAACACAAAAAGACAAACGTATGATTCCACTAACGTGAGGCACTTAGAGTCATCACATTCCTAGAGACAAAAGGTAGAAGGGGTGGTTACAGGGGAAGGGGGAACAAGGAGTTAGTGTTTAATGGACACAGAGTTTTAATTTGGGAAGATAAAAAAATTCTGGAGATGGTGGTGGTGATATTGCAGCGTACTCAATGCCACTGAACTTTACACTTGTAAATGGTTAAAATAGTAAATTTGTTCTGTATATTTTACTATTAAAACCATATCGAAGAGCTTTATTAAGACTTCTTATAATACAGGTTTTACACTATAATTCTTTACTTTCCACTCAGTGTTAAGTTATTATTTGCTTTTTATATTTTCAGATGAATGTTCTAGATTCAAGAGAAACTGGAGTGATCTGGTCATTTACCAAAACTCACTGAAGCAAACCCTGTGACATCTTCAAACACTTGCACCATTGCAAGCAGAAAGGTTAGTCTGAGGTACATGGGGAGATTATTGTAAAGGCCGAGGACAGTAGCCTTTAGCAAAATCAGATGTTATATTATGGTATCCTTGTCAGTGGATTTCTCTCTTGCTGTCTACCTATCAGCCAGAGTCTCATTTAGCACACTTTACCCATTTTTTAATGTCTTCCTGAATTTTAATAGTTGCCCCAAAAGGAGCAGCAACACCAAATCCTCCAATACTTCTGGTTCATCTGGATGTAAAAATGTCTTAATTTTGAAGGTGTAACAGCTTCATTTATTTCTCAGCCTCATGTCTACTCCCCACCAGTATTTCTCCTCTGCTGTACCTGCCTGAAACCTAGCTGACATTTTTCGAAACTTAAGAGCTAGCCTCTGAATTCTTTTTTTTTTTTTTTATTGTTGTTGTATTACATCCATCCCTTTTTTGCTCCCCTCTGTCCCCCTCCCCACCCACCCTTTCCCCCCAAAGTCAATCCCACCTGTTGTCCATGTCCATGATTCCTTTATACTAGGTTCTTGTCTAAGCTGCTCCCCTTCTTTGCCTCTGCCTCCCCCCTCCCCCCAACCCCTTTCCCCCTGACCACTGAAGTCCTATTCCTTGTATTCATACACTTGGTTCTGTTTTGCTTGTTGTTAGTTTTGCTCATTATTGTCCCGTAATGGGTGAGATCATATGATACCTGTCCTTCACTGACTGGCTTATTTCACTAAGCATAATTGAATTCTAACATAAGGACAGTGGGGCAGAGTAGGTGTGTGTCTTCTTCATGGTACGCAGCAAGTATCAAGAATGGGAACAACCCTGGCTGGTGGCACAATGAATAAGGTGCCAGCCTGTGAACCCAAAGGTCACTGGTTCGATTCCCTAGCCAGGGCAACATAAACAGTCTGTGAACAAGGTCTCCAGCCAGGTCTGTAGCTGGAGGCAGGTGAAAGGCAACCATGCATTGATGTTTCTCTCCCTCTCTGCCTCTCTCTCTTCCCCTCTCTCTGAAAAATAATAAAATCTTTTAAGTAAATAAATTAAAATTAATTAATTAATTAAAATGGTATAAAATTAGAAAGAAGGGAAAAGAACTAAAACAAAGCATCTCTTGACTTAACAGGTCCTTGTCATCGACACCTTCTTTTCAGAAGGCCTATAGGCTGTCCAGTGGTGGTGTGAGGTCCTCATGGGTCTTCCACCTCCAGCTGAGAGTTGTTTTCCTCAGGGTCAGGCTCTCTCAGAGTCCTCCTGAGAACTAGTTTCTAGCCCCTCGATATTTCAAAATCTGTGTGACTATTATAGTAACTTTATAAGCCCAGTAAAAAGAAGTTATACTCCAGAGTTCATAATGAATTCTCAGAATATCCACTTATCTTAAATGAGAGCCCTCGTAATACTATAGAGTCAAACAAAAACATGTTCTTTAAAATGTGAACCTTTTATCGTCAGGTAGGATAATCCTTACCTGTTTCTTCTTTTGGAGAACAGATTGGAATACGATGATTGGACTTCACATGATTTGAGATTAACATCTCTGCATAATCAGGGCAAGAAAAAAAAGAAAAGGAAAAAATGTGAACCTTTAAACATGCATATTAAGCGTGCTTTTTAATCCTACAGGGTATGGCAAACAAGTTAGCAGAAAAGCCTCTAAGAGAGGGCTGGAGGATTTAGCTGCTCTTTGCCCTCTCTTGGCAGCCCAGAGCCCTCCTCCAGGGCACTCCCTGCACTATGGACTCCCAGGGGTATAACTGCTTTGTGGACAGAGACAAGATGAACACTGCCATCCAGGACCTGGGACCCAAGGAACTGAGCTGCATGGACCTGCAAGAGCTGAAGCAGCTGGCGCGTCAAGGTTACTGGGCCCACAGCCACACTCTGCGGGGGAAGGTATACCAGCGCCTGATCCGGGACATCCCCTGCCGCATTGTCACACCAGATGCCAGTGTGTACAGCGACATTGTGGGCAAGATTGTGGGTAAGCACAGCAGTAGCAGCCTGCCCTTGCCTGAGTTTGTGGACAACACGCAGGTGCCCAGCTACTGCCTGAACACAAGAGGGGAGTGCGCTGTTCGGAAGATTCTGCTGTGCATCGCCAACCAGTTCCCTGACATCTCTTTCTGCCCCGCTCTGCCTGCAGTCGTAGCCCTGCTGCTGCACTACAGCATCGATGAGGCCGAGTGCTTTGAGAAGGCCTGCCGCATCCTGGCCTGCAATGACCCCAGCAAGAAGCTGATTGACCAGAGCTTTCTGGCCTTTGAGTCTTCCTGCATGACATTTGGGGACCTGGTGAACAAGTACTGCCAGGCAGCTCACAAGCTGATGGTGGCTGTGTCAGAGGATGTCCTGCAGGTCTACGTGGACTGGCAGCGCTGGCTGTTTGGGGAACTGCCCCTTGACTACTTTGCTCGCGTCTTTGATGTCTTTCTGGTGGAGGGTTACAAGGTGTTGTACCGTGTTGCGCTGGCAATCCTGAAGTTCTTCCACAAGGTGAGAGCTGGGCAGCCACTTGAGTCAGACAATGTGAAGCAAGACATCCGTACTTTCGTCAAGGACATTGCCAAGACGGTGTCTCCTGAAAAGCTGCTGGAAAAAGCATTTGCCATCCGCCTCTTCTCTCGGAAGGAGATTCAGCTCCTGCAGATGGCCAATGAGAAAGCTCTGAAGCAGAAGGGCATCACTGTCAAGCAGAAGAGGTAGGCTGGCCTCTGGGCAGGCTGCCAGGGGCCCGCTTAGGGTGGGGCTTTGGTAGACTATATCCTGGGGTCTTGGGGCATGAGCTTGTCCTGCCAGCCTCTTGTTCTGCCTGCTGCCAGCCAGCCATCTATGCATGGATTGAAAACCACGGGAAAGGAGAAGGGGCCACAGGTTGCTGATGCAGCTGTGGGAATGGAAGGCACAGGCTACTATCATCAAGCCTGAGGCCCATGACAGAGATGAAAGCTGCGTGTTAACTACCGAATCAGAACGTCAGACAGTGGGCCAGGCTAGGGCCTCTGGTCATTTCACAGCAGCACCTTTTCTATCCCTCCAGCTCTGGGTTCCCTTTCTGCTAGGCCTGGCCCCCCTGCCCTGAGCACAGCCCCCTGGGGAGCAGAGATGGGAAGAGCCCATGGTGTCCTGAGACTGTCTCAGTGGCAGACGATGTGACTGTAGGTGTGGAGGCCTTTCTTACCGGCCAAACGCAGGCACATCTTGGACATTAGTACTTACCACTAACTTTTCCTTGTCTGTTTTTATTTTTCTTCTTCTCCATGTCCGTTGCTTCCTCCTGTTTTTCAGTGTTTCACTTTCTAAAAGGTAGGTCTGGAAACCACATCTCCATGCCTGGATTCTCTCTGTCTTCTGGCCTGGCTGCCCTGGGGGCCTGGCTGTCCTGGGGGCCTGGCTGCTTGTGCTGGCTCTCAGGGCTGGCTTTAGTGGTGCTGCCTCAGAGGCTGGCTCCCGTTCAGGTGCCATCTGTTTGTCCCTCTGTTTGCTCAGTTGCCTAGTTGTGCTCTATGCTGGTGCTTGGCTGACCCTGAAGCATTATCTTGCCAGAGCTGACTCACTTTCTGTCCCCATTTCTAAGAGAAAAGGTGCTTTTGTCCCCACCTGGGCTGGGTGCTTTCCCCTCTTACCAATGAAATGGGAGTGGGGCTCCAGGGGACAGCTCCACCAAATTTCTTCCTAAGAATACCTAGAACCAGGCTTTTTAACCTGGTTGGACAGGTGAGAAATTCACTCCAGGCTTAGCTTCCTAGAGAGCCAATGCACAACCTCGGGGTGGGGGGTGTGGTCAGGACTGGGGTCACAGCTGTGCTCTAAACCTCTCCTCACTCTCCCCAGGCAGTTTGTGCACCTGGCTGTCCATGCGGAAAGCTTCCACTCAGAAATTGTCAGTGTGAAGGAGATGAGAGACATCTGGTCGTGGATCCCTGAGCGATTCGCACTTTGTCAGCCCCTCCTGCTCTTCTCCTCACTGCAGCATGGGTACAGCCTGACCAGGTAATGCCCAGGAGGCCAGAGTCAAGACCTGCTCCCTAAGGCCCTGAGGCATAGACTCTGAGAGCCAGATAGTCTAGGAAGGGCAGAGGGAGCAATGAAGTTTCCCAGCTTCTGGTCCTGCCTGTGCTTCCAGATCACACTGGGTGAGGCCCTGTCTCTTTCGGGGGGTAGGGGTGGGAGGCTAGAATTGGGAGGCACTTTTCTGGCCTTCTCTCCCTTCTAGGCCATTTAAATTCAAGGGTCACTGCCAGGCACACCACAGCTCCAGGTCTGTATGTAGGTGTTACGATGCTATGGAGGCATAACTTACAGAACTAGAAGAACACGACTCAAGGAAACAGGCCGTGGTTCAGAACCCCCTGCCCCCACTCCGTCAGTTCGCAAGCCAGGAACAGGTTGACCCTGAGGAGTTGGGGTTGTGCCGGCCTCCCCAGGGCACAGTGCCTTCTTGGCAGCTCTGTAATGTTCAGCCCCCACTTTGAGTCTCAGACCACAGGTGGCCTCAGAAGCTCTGGCTTGGGTCACAGATGACCTGGCAACACAGGCAGAATTGGCCCAGCGTATGTGGTGAGACCGTCTATAGCCCCACAAGTATTAGGGCACAGCTGGAGTGGCATTCACTCAACTGCAACCTCTGTGTGGCATGGAGGGACAGATGAGGAGAGCCACTGGGGCTGCCAGCCAAGCCCTGGGCAGCTGGAGCCACCACAATGGCAACCTCAGGCCTCCTTACATGCTTCCCAGTACCAGCGGGCTCCCACATACTCAGATTCAATGCTTTTGTAGAGCAGGGATATGTTCCTCTTGTTCTTGCTTCCCCAAAGCACCTGCCACACAGCTCTGTCTACTGGGGGCTATTTGCCATGCTGTTTCGCCCCTCCGCTGATCCCCTCACCCAGCCCTGTTTCACACAAGGGCAGACACCTTAGTCTGTAGGCTGCCTTTGGGGAGCCCTACCTTGGTTTAAAAGAGTGCCTAGGCCAGAATGTCACCAGGTCCTTGACCACTGTGCTTGTCCCCAGGAGATAAGAAAATGCAGTTCCCACCTAGACAGTTCTGGTATCTCAGACACTGATGGTGCAGTCAGCAGAGATTGTCTAAAGGTGGTATGGGGAAGGGGTACAGGATAACTGTTTCCCATCAGGACTGGCATGTGTGGTCTCTTCCCAGGTTCTATTTCCAGTGTGAAGGACATGAGCCCACCCTTCTACTGATTAAGACCACACAAAAGGAGGTGAGCAGGGACCAGAGGGAACCTGGGGTTTGGGCCTCTGAGTTCTGGGGCATCTGCTGCTTCTGTGCCCCAGGAAGGGTGGACACCTCTGTAGCCTCTTCCCAGCCTTCCTGTGCTTAGGGGCACAGAGCAGAGCCACCTTCCACAAAGAAGTGAATCCATCTTCCCTGTCTGACCCCCAAGTACCCAGGACCTTCTTGTTTCCCCTGAGGGTCCAGGCCTTGCTGATATAGCCTTGCTCCTTAGGAGGAGCATTGCAGAAATGCCTGGTAAGCAAGGCCCTGCCTCCTCCCAACACAGTGGGCCAGTGCCAGGTGAGTTGGCTACCATCACCTGCTTCCTACCCCTACCCCAGGTAGTTCTCTGGGCCCTTTCCTCCACAGTACCTGTCTCCTGGAAAGTTCTCTGAGACTCGGGAGGTTAGAGCTCATGTGCCCTTATCCTAGGGGTATTTTCTTACAGTAGAAGCTTCTGATTTGGTGGCTACCACCTCTGCACCCATGGGGATTTTAGGCTCCTCACCCCATTCCAGACTCTGTGTCTGGGTTTCCAGGAGGAGCCTGGGCATCTGTATTATAGCAGGTGACTCTGTCAGACACTTGGGAAAACCCTGCAGCCACTAGAGGGACTTGACTTTAATGGTGAAATCAAATGCTTTGCTGGTTGGCATTGGGTTGGAGAATGTTGTTGAGTGGGCATACCTCCTGGAAGCTTTCATCTGAGGGGCCTCTGAGGGGCTAATGTCCAAAATCAGAGTGTGAACATGAGGCTTATTCCATGCTTGAGGGCCAAAACAGAACTACCCCAAACAAGTTGCTGGTGGACACTCCCACTGTCAATCCCATGCCTTCCAAACTCTAACTCCCACACCTCTTTTTACCTTCCACCCTTGCCCCCAAGTGGGGGTGGAGGATGCTGTGACAATACCACCCTGCCCCAGGCTGTGACGGTACAATGGCCCCTCAGCAGGGCCTGAGCAAGGGGATGCTCCTGCAGGCCAGCACAGTACAGCCTTACCTTGGGTCTTTCTCCCCAGGTGTGTGGAGCTTACCTGTCAACAGACTGGAGCGAGAGAAATAAGTTTGGAGGCAAACTGGGCTTCTTTGGAACTGGGGAATGCTTTGTGTTTAGGGTAAGTGGGTCTCCCCGCAGGCACTGTAAGGGCAATAGGCCTGGTACCCCCATCAGCCCCATCATCACCTCTATCACCCCCACTCACATGACCCTGTTTACTTCTGTTATAGCAGTTACCCTACAGGATAACCTGCTCATTTTCTTCTGGTCTGTGAACATTGGACCATGAGCTCCATGAGAGCAGGCAGGCCCTTACCTGCCCTGTATCCACTGTCCCCTAGCCCTGGCATGAGGCCTTATACACAAAGGATTTCAATGATGTTTTGTGGGAGGAAAGTGGCCAGAAAGGCTCTGTAGGGCATAGTGTGCCAGCTCCTCATACTGCCCTTTTGCCCTCAGTTGCAGCCAGAGGTCCAGCGCTATGAGTGGGTGGTCATCAAACACCCAGAGTTGACTAAGCCAGTGTCTTTGGAGGCCACCGCCACTCCATCCCTGCTCTCCCAGTCATCCTTGTCCTCATCCTCAGACCCCGCTGACCGCCTCTCACCATTCCTGGCCACTCGGCACTTCAACTTGCCCTCCAAGACTGAGTCCATGTTCATGGCTGGAGGCAATGACTGCCTCATCATAGGTGGGCATCTCCCTTTACCTCAGGCTGGTCTCATTTAGCCTAGGAGAAGGGTACAGAGTCATAGATGGCCGAAGGCCCTGGGTCAGCCACTGATGACCTGGATGGCAGGTACCTCACTTAAAGGATGGACAAGGCCCCGTGATGGCAGAGCAAGAGAGTAGGTATGAAGATCGGGAGTGGGGAGAAATATTCTGAGTAAACTGGTTGGGAAGGGGGTTCTAGCCTAGAGTATAGACCCCAGCTGAGGGCTGACAGGCTCCGGAGGGTCGAAGGTCAGCTCTGTGGTTTTAAGCCTCAGGCAGGGCTGGGGCAGGGACAAGTGGAGATGCTCAGGCGCAGGAGGAGAGTGTCTCCTGAGCAGCATCAAACAGGGCAGCTACTTACTGAGCATCCTCCAGGTGGAGGGGGCGGCCAGGCTCTCTACATCGACGGGGACCTGAACCGAGGCCGCACGGGCCACTGCGACACTTTCAACAACCAGCCCCTCTGCTCTGAGAACTTCCTCATCGCTGCTGTGGAGGCCTGGGGCTTCCAGGACCCTGACACCCACTGACAGGCCTGTGCTGACGGTGGCTGAGCTGCCGCTGCGGGATGGGGTGGTGGGGTGGAGGCCGGGCCCTTCTTCAGGGAGGAGGCAGTGGATGAAGATCTCACTACATGCATGGGCAGCATTGGGGTTCATCTGGGGCTCTGATGCTGGGCTGGGCAGGGGTGCCAGGGCCTCGACTGCCCAGGCCTATTCCTCCGGGCCCTGCTAGGACCTGCTTAGACTTGCCACTGCCTTCACCTTGGACTCAGACCCTGGCTCTCCTCTGTGGGGCCTGCTGTACCCAAGGCTTGGGAGGGGCTACATCTTACAACCCCTCCCTTCACGGTGGAGACTGGATTGGAAAGGCAGAAGGAACCTGCTGCCATTTGTGGGTTTATGGCACCCTCTGCTGGCTTCTATGTGGGGCCCTGCAGCCTCCTGCCTGGTCTGCTGCTGTGGCTCCCCAGAGGTGTGTAGACCCTGAGAAGAGACAGGTGCCCTGGGGACTATTGGCAGGAGTGTCTGCCTGGAGCCTCTAACCCAGTTTCCTCCTTCCCATGCTGGCCTCCAGGGGCTGCCTCTTGGAGAGTTAACCATAAGATGAAAGAGGTTAGGGAAGGCAGGATTTGTGCTGAGCTCTGTGCTCGTCCCAAGGGAGGGCTAAGGGCTGGTGGAATGAAGGGCTAGAAAGGACATCATGTGTCCTTGTGTTTCTGCAGAGCCTGAAGCTTCTGCTGGGCCTCATTGTGTATTCACACCTGGAGGGGCCTCCCAGGATGGCCAGGGGAGGGCCCTCTGACCTCAAACCGGCCAGCTCCATTTCCAGGGGCCTGCTTGGAGAAGCCTGGACCCACGGAACCTTCTCCAACCCTCCCCCTCTCCAGTCAGAGCCTCTTTAGCTCTCCTGTAGTCTCTGTGGTGGCCTCATTGCCCCTCCATGTCACTGCAGTGTCCTGGTTCCCAGGAACCCATCCCAACTCTTCAACCTATTGTGCTTGTCTCATCCAGTCCTACCCACCTCAGCTTCATCGGGCCCCACAAATTCGTGTACTAGGCCTGCACCCTCCCCAGCTTCCTGCCCACATGGCACCTTCAACACAAGCCCCCCTGCATCCCTTTCTCAGCGCTGTGGTCAACTACGTAGCATGATTTTCTTGTGCTGCCACCTCTCCCCACTTTGCCCTATCCTGCCTGGCTTTGCACTGGACTCATGGCACAGTAGGTGCCAAGTGAAAGTTATCCAGTGAAAACCAGGGAGCAGCTCTCCTGCCCTGTGACCTCCCTCAGCTGGTCATGAGGGCCTGGTCACCCAGCAAAGAAGGGAGAAGCAGGCACCCAAGGGCTGTGCTGCAGCCGCTTGGACCAAGGTCTACTGCCCTTCAGCCAGCCCCCTCTCTCCCTGCACACCATACCCCCTGCCCAGCTACACCCTGCTTGCTCTTCCTGAGGGACATTCGTCCTCCCTCCACCCGCCTACTCAAGTCTCCTCTGAGCCAGACCAATATGGGGCTGAGGAAAGGACCAGGAACCCTGTACGGCTTTGGGCCAACAGTGAACTTGTTGGAACTCAGTTTCCCCAACTGTAAAATGGGGCCAGTCATCCTGCACTGCTGTCCCCTGGACTGTTGAAAGACTGTGAAGAAAAAGGTGGTAGGAGGTGGTGTCACTGCTTACTTGTACCTTCCACCCAAGATCGCCATAGCCCTTGCCACTCCCTGTTCCTCTGAATCCCCTGCAGCTCTCACCTGTATTTTGGTGTTCATTAAACAAGGTCTCGTTACATAGTCCACGTCTGGTCTCTTCAACTAGAGGGGCCTCCAGGGGCTCCTCCATTCCAGGCTTGTCATCAAATGGAATTCAGGAGGCTTGTCAGCATTTTATCATTGCAATGTTGAAGGTCTTTTAAAAACATAGCCTTTCAGAAGCAGCTAAAAGTATATTTGAGTACTATTTGCACAGCTGTCTCTGCAAACTGCCCGAACTGAGGGATTCTTTTTCTGGTAAGTGTTGAAGGTTCTCTATGTCTGCTCCAAGGGCCCCTGTTGGGCCTTCACAAAGATCCACCTAGGGAGGGCAATTGCTACTTAGTCATGATTTCTATATTATAAAACCTTTTTGTGTGCATGCAGAGTGGTTTCTTTGAATTTCTTTTTAAAAAATACTTATTTTTATTGTATTTTTTCCTTTACCATTTATCGCCCTTACACCCTTTTTTACCCCACCTCGAATTTCTTTTTGTTTTTTTAAAGATTTCATTTATTTATTTTTGGAGAGAGAAGAAGGGAGGGAGAAAGAGAAGAAGAGCGACATCAGTGTGTGGTTGCCTCTTGCGCCCCCAACTGGGGACCTGGCCTGCAACCCAGGCATGTGCCCTGACTGGGAAGCAAACTGGCAACCCTTTGATTCTCAGGCTGGCACTCAGTTCACTGAGCCACACCAACCATGGCATGAATTTTTTTTTTTTAATTTTATTGTTGTTGTATTACATCCATCCCCTTTTTGCTCCCCTCTGTCAGGGCCTGATTTTTTTTTTTTTTTTTTTTTTTAATTTTAATTTTTAAAAATTTTTTTAAAAGATTCTATTATTTTTAGAGAGAAGGGAAGGGAGAAAGGCAGAGAGGGAGAGAGACATCAATGTATGGTTACCTGCCTCCAGCTACAGACCTGGCTGGAGACCTGGCTTGCAACCTGGTTATGTGCCCTGGCTGGGGAATCGAACCAGCAACCTTTGGGTTTGCAGGCCGGTGCCTTATCCACTGTGCTACCAGCCAGGGCCTAGGGCCTGAATTTTTTATCTTCCTAATTTTTCTGCTAAACTAAAAAGTACGTGTGATTGTTATCTTTTTTCCTTATTGTCTTTATAGGATATTAGGTATTCCCAAATAGCCCATACTTTATTCTGTTAATATTCTCTATTATTTCATGGTTATTTATTATTAGCTTTTTAAAAAATATTTTATTTATTATTTCCAGAGAGAGAGGAAGGGAGAGAGAGAGGAAGAGAAACATCAATATATGGTTGTCCCCCACCTTCCTCTGTTATTAGCTTTTGATGTTAAATATTAGCCAAACTTTTATGGACTTGTATAATTACTGTGTATCTAGAATTGTTTAAAAGTTTATTTTAAAAACAAAAACTCAATATAGTTTAAACCACTTCATTCAATGATTCATTAAAATCGATTATATGCTTTTAGGGCTTCAGAAAATCAGGTTTTCAAAAAAATTTTTTTAAAGATTTTATTATTTCCAGAGAGAGGGGAAGGGAGGGAGGCAGAGAGGGAGAGAAACATCAATGTGTGGTTGCCTTTCACCTGTCTCCAGCTACGGACCTGGCTGGAGACCTGGCTTGCAACCTGGGTATGTGCCCTAACTGGAATCGAACCAGCGACCTTTAGGTTCCTAGGCCGGCACCTTATCCACTGAGCCACCAGCCAGGGCCCAAAAATAATTTTTTAATGTAAGAATGTTTTTTTTCAGAGTTTTAATTTAATTAAAATTAGTTTTTCATAGCCCTGGCTGGTAGCACAGTGGATAAGGTGCTGGCCTGCGAACCCAAAGGTCACTGGTTCGATTCCCAGCCAGGGTACCTAACCAGGTTGCAAGCCAAGTTGCCAGCCAGGTCCATGGCTGGAAGCAGGTGAAAAGCAACCATACATTGATGTTTCTCTCCCTCTCTGCCTCTCTCCCTTACACTTTCTCTGGAAATAGTAAATAAAATCTTTTTTTTTTTAATTAGTTTTTCACCTGTGACCGGTGTGACTCAGTTGGGTATCTTCCTCAAGGGGAAATGTCACCAGTGAGAGAGAAACAATGATTGGTTGCCTTCTCAAATACACCCTGACAGGGGGAAGGGGGGATCAAACCCACAACTGAGGTATGTGCGCTGATGGGGAGTTGAACCCATGACCTTTCAGCATGGGATGGCACTAAACCAACTGAGCCACACTAGCCAGGTCAATAGATTCTGTTTTAACTTTTTATTTTGAAATAATTTTAGATTTACATAAGAGTTGCAGGATGCTACAGCATTCTATGTATTCTTCCCCTAGCTTCCTCCAATATTAATATCATATGTTTATCAAAACAAAGAAATTAGCATTGGTATAATCCTATTAACTTAAACTATAACCTTTTTTCCTGGCTGGTGTGGCTCAGTGGATTGAGCACCGGCTAATTGATGTTTCTCTGCCCCTCATTCTCCTTAACTTTCCCTCTCTCTAAAAATAAATCTTTTTTAAAAAACCTTTTTTAAAAAAGATTTTATTTATTTATTAAGATTTTATTTATTTTTAGAGAGAGGGGAAAGGAGAGAGTCAGAAAAGGAGAGAGACATCAATGTATGGTTGCCTTTCACCTGCCTCCAACTGCAGACCTGGCTGGAGACCTGGCTTGCAACCTGGTTGTGTGCCCTGGCTGGGGAATCAAACCAGCGACCTTTGGGTTTGCATGCCAAAAAAGATTTTATTTATCTTTACCAGGGACCCAGCCCTCTACCCAAGCATGTGCCCTGACTGAGAATTAAACCAGAGACCCTTTAGTTCTCAGGCCAGTGCTCACTCCACTGAGCCAGACCAGCCATATAACCTGTCCTAAGTTTTTCTACAGGCTTTTTTCTGTTCCAAGAATAGATTTAATTTTTATAGATACCTACTTTCCCACATTTTTATTAAGCCCAGAATGCCATCACATGCTCAAGACTTAACACTGTTTTTTTTTTTTTAATGCCACTAATTAGGTAGTACAGCAACTGTTTCAAGCATGTATTTATATATCTTGACTGTTTTCTTCTCTGCCTAAGTGTCTTGTTTGTACAAAGCAGTTACCAAATTGAGTAGGGGTACCAAGCATACCTCATGGGGCTCCCCCTGACAATGCTAAACCAGGCAGAAAAGCATGGGGATTTAAAAAATAATCTGGTGTACCCCTGGTTAGTATGGCTCGATTCATCATTATTCTACAATGGGAAAGGTCAGAGGTTCAACTCCTGGTCAGGGAACATGCATAGGTTGCGGGTTTGGTCCCCAGTTGTGGGGTGTACAAGTGGCAGCCCATAGATGTTTCTCTTTCACATCAATGTTTCTCTCCCTCTCTTTCTCCCTCCTGTCCCCTCTCTCTAAAAATAAATCTTTTTAAAAATCTGGTGTAAAAAAATTTATTAGCTTTGGCCCTGGCTGGTGGCACAGTGGATAAGGCACTGGCCTGCGAACCCAAAGGTCATTGATTCGATTCCCATCAGGGCACATAACCAGGTTGAAAGCCAGGTCTCCAGTCACGTCTGTGGCTGAAGGCAGGTAAGTCAACCATACATTGATGTTTCTCTCCCTCTCTGCCTCTCTCCCTTCCCCTCTCTCTGAAAATAATAAATAAAATCATATATATATATATATATATATATATATATATATATATATATAATCTTTGTTATATTAATGTCAGATTGTACTTAAACAGTTAGGTACATCACCATGTGACTTGTCGCTAAAGATGAAAAGTGTCCACACACTTGCAGACATGCTTTCAAACCATGTAGAATTTATCAACACTCAAGATTGACCCATGACATGACACACAGACCAACCAACAAAACCTCCCACTTCAGATTGCTGAACCCTCAGGTGCACTACTGGATCCTCAGGTAGTTAACTAGTGAGAAGCTGTTTTGTCAGAAGTGCCCTTGTTTAGAGGGATATTGCAGTCCGACAAGCCAATCAACAACAGGGTAAAGTTCAAATAGTTCAAGCAGTCCCAGTCTGTTTTGTTTGTTTTGTTTGTATTGATTTTTTTAAGAGAGGAAAAGAGAGAGAAAAACATCAATTTGTTGTTCCACTTATTTATTCATTAACTGGTTGGATCTTGCATGTGCCCTAATCAGAAATATAGCCTGCAGCCTTGGCATGTTGGGATGATGCTCTGACCAACAGAGCTACCCAGCCAGGACCAGTCCCAGCCTGTTTTTATCTTTATGCAAAGAGACAGGAGCAGACCTCTGCTCTATTTCATATTGACTGGGCATTGATTGGCAAAAGATATTTTTTGTCAAAAACCTCAGTTAAAGATTGAAGAGAAAAATATGTGAATAATTTTTTAAAGATTTATTATTTTTAGAGAGAGGGAAAGGGAGAGAGGCAGAGAGGGAGAGAAACATCAATGTATGGTTGCCTTTCACCTGCCTCCAGTCACAGACCTGGCTGGAGACCAGGCTTGCAACCTGGTTTTGTGCCCTGGCTGTTAATCGAACCAGCGACCTTTGGGTTTGCGGGCCGGCACCTATCCACTGTGCCACCAACCAGGGCCCATGAACAATTTTTACCTTTCATTTCAATGTAGGATGGTTATTGGCTGAAAAGTGGATAACTGGGCTGACACTTTGGAGCATATAAATGAATATAATAAAAAAATTTCGAGGACCATGTAAAAATTAACATGTAATGAGAGAATGTGGCTTTTCAACACAATCCAACTTTGGAAAAGTAAAAATAAAGTGATTTAATAATATGTTTGGTCACTTTTCATTTGACTCCTAAAATTAATGAGAACAAATAAAACATTACTGTGAAATATTTGTTACAAAAATGTTGCAATGGGACAGGCAGTGGGGTGGGGGTGGGGGGACCCTAGGTGCATTATCTCCAGAACTGACATCAATGGAGGACAACAAAGCAGTAGACTTGAAGGAGCATTGCTCTCTTGAAGAATTGAAAGCTAATTAAACAATAAGAAAAGTTTCTGTCCATTACAGGAGATATCCTGCTCCAAATGCTGCCAAGGCCAGTGCAAAAGAAGTTCTTCCCTGATTTGTTTTGTTTTCTCTTGTTCACACAGCCTGCCATGTTCCGTAACTTTATGGAACTTTGACATGTGCCATAAATAAGAGAAACGAGAGGAGCAGCCAAATGTCTCAGTCAATAATAGTTTGGATCCCTGTGGAAAATTCAGTATCAAAAGGTCATGTCATCAAAATGAGAATATTTTATCTGGAAGGTTATATAAGTCAATATTAATGTCTTTTCTAATACTTAGGATTTTAATTCAGTGTACCTATATAATATAAAGGAAAACATAACACCTTTTTCTCTACCTGTCTGTCTCATCCCAGTGTTCTTCCCTTCCTGTAGCTGCTACTGGGGTGCTTCTACCCCACTCCTGTGAAACTGCTGCTTCTCTCTCTTTCCTTCTGTTCTGCTTCCCCACTCTCTCCCTCAGGATGGAGACAGGCTCCTGCCCCTCTCTTCCTTTGTAGCTGCCTCTAGACAAAGATCCTGTCAGTGCTTTGGCTGCCTGCTGCCCTGATGAGTAGGGCCTTGGCCCAGGTTTGAGAAATCCTGGTAGGACAGGTGAATGAAGGTTTGGTGCCAGCTGTTTTTCATTTCCTCCTCTGAACCAACAGCCTCTACCTCCAAGCCATTTCCCACCCTTTAGCTGGCTGCTGTGCCCCTGCACCAGGACACTTTCCCTGAGGCCCCATGAAGCACTTAGCCTTGTCTCCCCATTTCCTCCCCTTGGGACTATCAGCGGGAAAACAGGAGCCCCTATATGATCCTGCCTGTGCTGCTGGTGTCATCCATGGTGATTCTGGAAGAGAAATGGTTGTGCACTGGTCTCATATGGCAGTGTGCATTTCTGGGGCCTTTATGGTTGGGAATGCCACCAACATTCCTGGCAGTAATAGCTTTTTACTGTAAGCATGCTTAGGATCTTCTTGTGATTGACATTAATCACACGGTGACACAGGCCAGAATTGATGAAAAGTGCCCTGGCCTGGGGAGCGGGTATGTAGAGCTACATCTGCTGATATTTCAGAAGCCTGCCTGCCTCAGGCCAGGTAGGCTCAGGTGGCTGAGGTGTCTGCTAGGAGCTTGACAAGGCAGAAACACCCTCTCCTCTCCTGCTCCCACCACCATCTCATGTGGGCCCTTTTTTGGACATAATCCATGGTAATTGTGTGCCAGCTCATGATTACCCCATCTGTAGCCAGCCATGGAAGTGCTTCATTATTTTAAGACTGACTTTAACTTTTAAGACTGAGGTGTGTTTACTAATTTTAGAGAGAAAGGGAGAGAGAAACATTGATCGGTTGCCTCCATATGCACCCCAACCAAGGATTGAACTCACAACCCAGGTTTGTGCCCTGACCTGGGATCAAACCTGTAACCTTTAAAGCCACTCAGACAAAGCTGAATTTAACCATTTTTAAAAATTAATTAATTTAAAAGATTTTATTTATTATTTTCAGAGAGAGGGGAAGGAAGAGAGGCAGAGAGGGAGAGAAACATCAGTGTATGGTTGCCTTTCACCTGCCTCCAGCTACAGACCTGGCTGGAGACCTGGCTTGCAATCTGGTCATGTGCCCTGGCTGGGAATCGAACCAGTGATCTTTGGGTTTGCAGGCCAGCACCTTGTCCACTGTGCCACCAGCCAGGGCTCTCTTCCTCTTTTAATACGTTGTTCCAAGACCACTGCCCTAGAGGCAGTCCGAACCACCCAGCCTCTCCCTCATTTGTATCACCTCTGCATCTAGTAACTGCTTCTCCAATTTAGCTGGAACATCATTGTCCAGCTCCTGTGGCTGTGAGCTCCTAGAGAGTAGGAGCTCGTTCCTTAAATTTTGTATCCCCAGAGCCTAGCTTGGTGTCTGCACATAGTAGGTGCTCACTAAATGTCAGATAAATTGCTTAGGGTGGGAAGTAGACAGGGTCCAGAGGTTGTGAACCCTGACTGGTGGGGGTGGGGTTATGCTGGTCTTCAGGGTGCAGAGGCCAGAACAGAGAGAAGGTCCAAAGCAGTCATTGCCCCTTATGGCCCCTTTTTTGAGAAACTCCTCCCTGTGTCAGGCTCAGTGCTAGGTCCTGGTTTACTTTAAACTGGCAGGAATCTCCTTCCTTCCTTCCTCTCTGGTGCATCTTCATGGCAATTCACAGGTATACTGGGACTGTTCACAGGGAGAGGCTACCCTGCCTAAGACACTTGCTTTGTCTAGCCACCTGACCCTGGCTGGGGCAAGATGATTAACCTTCCTAGCCCTATTTACTTTTTGCAAAATGAAGGTAATGGTGAGATCTTCCTTAGAAGATCTCATTATGAGGGTTAATACCCACCTCCAAATGCTCAGAACAGGCCTTGCACACCATTAGTGACCAGTAAATGTTAGTTGTATGTACCAGGCACCCTACCAGGGGTCAAGGATACAGAAAAAGAGACACAGGAACTTTCAGTGGGGAAGGTAGTGAGTGAAAAAACCCAACAACACTGTAGTAATGAAGTAAAAGAAATGAAGAGGGGTCTGAGGAGGAGGAAGAGAGGTCAGGAGGGCATCCTGGAGGAGGTGATCTACATTCTGAAGACTGAATAGCATTCCTTAAGTAAGAAGAAAGGAAGAGCCCTGGTTGGGTAGCTCAGTTGCTTAGAGTATTGTTCTGATACACCAAGGTTGTGTATTCCATCCTTGGTCTGGGCACATCTAAGAGACAACCAATAAATGTATAAATAAAGTGGAATAACAAATCAATGTTTTCTCTCTAAATAAAAAAAATAAGGAAGAGTAGTTTGTATAGAGAGAACTACAGGCTCACGGGCACAGGTGAGGAAGGAGGAAACACAAGGGGAAGAAATGGGGAGGGCCTGAGAAGAGGCCACCAAGAGTCCAGTCGATGTCAGAAGGACATTGAAGGATTCCAGGAGGGAGGGACTGGTCAGATGTGCCAATTAGAAAGGTCCTGTAGCTTTAAGGGCAGTAAGAGTGAGAAGGCCAATCATGAAGAGGCCATGAAAAAAACCAGGCCAGCTCTGCTGGTGTGGGTCAGTGGATTGAGCACTGGCCTGTAAACCAAAGGGTCACCAATTTGAGTCCCAATAAGGATGCATACCTGGGTTGTGGGCCAGGTCCCCAGTTGGGGTTGTGTAAGAGCAACCACACAGTGATGTTTCCCTTTCTCCCTCCCTTCCCGCTTTCTAAGAAAAAGTGTTTACAAAAAAAATCTAGGCCCTTGCTGGTAGCACAGTGGATAAGGCACCAGCCTGTGAACCCAAAGGTTGCTGATTGGATTCCCAGCCAGGGCACATAACCAGGCTGCAAGCCAGGTCTCCAGACAGGTCTATAACTGGAGACAGAAGAAAGGCAACCATACACTGATGTTTCTCTCCCTCTCTGCCTATCTCCCTTCCCTTCTCTCTAAAAATAATAAATAAAATCTTTAAAAAAAAACATCTATCCTGGCTGGTGTAGGTCAGTGGATTGAGCACCTGCCTGCAAACCAGAGGATTACAGGTGTGATTCTCAGTCAGGACACATGCCTGGGATTCAGGCCAGGTCCCAGGTTGTGGGTGTGTAAGAGGCAACCATACATTGATGTTTCTCTCCCTCTTTCTCCTTTCCTTCCCCTCTAATAAGAAATAAAGTATTTTTTAAATAAATAAATAACCCAGGCCACACATGAAGGCCTACCCAAGGGGCACCAGGCTGCTGGTGGGATCAGAGCCGAGTGCTGAAAAACTGAGTAGCCTTAGGGTTTGGTGAGTAATGAAGAGTGAGCAGTGCGTGACTCGAAGGCTGCTGGTGTGAGCAGCTGGGTAGATGGTTGTGTCACTTGCCCAAAATGGAAATAACTGAGTGGAAGCTGGTTGGTAGTGATGAGGATGAAGGGTAAGCCTAATGTGAGACATGCTGGTTTGAGGTGTCAGCAGCTCCACTGGAGACCCAGTGTGGTGTCTCATACCAGAACTTGGGCAGAAAATGAGAGGACCAGGACCAAAGGCTGAATAGCTAGCTCCCCTGAGTGCCATTAGGGAACAGTACTGACTTCCTAGTCTTGGGATTTCAGACATACTGGGGTTCTGTGTGCTCTGCCTGCTGTGCTTCAGACTGCTGTGGACTGTCCTGTCCCTCTTTTCCTTGATCTGAATTCTCCCCCTGCACGCAGCCTCCCTGGAATCCCAATCAGAGCCAGCTCCCTGGTCTGTTCTTCCCTGGCCATAGACTCTAAGCCTCTGAAGTTACAGAGATGGGCCTGGAACAGGGCTAGAAAGGTGCAGACAGAAGACATACTCACCCAGTGAGGGGAGGGTCCATCATAGAACCCTAGCCCTGTCCTTGCTTCTCCCTGTGACTCCAGGAAGGAATAAGGGGGTCTGGGCTGCAAGAAATTAGCTGAAAAGAAAGGAGAGGCTGGGAGTGGACAGCAGGCTGCAACAACAGAAACCCACTTAGAAAGACTGACAGTTGTCCCTTGGCTTAGAGAAATGGCAGTCACCGGTGACCTTGGCACATGCAAGGAGCTGGGGAGGGATGGAAGGCAGGTTAAGTGGAGACACAGGGTAAAGATTTCTCTTTCAAAGCCCTGGCTGGTGTGGTTCAGTGGATTGAGAGAAATCTTTTTAAATAATAATAATAATAGTATCTTTCAAGAAGTCAGAGTCTAGGGCAGAGGTAGGTGGGGAGGGCTCCGGCTCCAGCCATGTGATGGCCTTTTCTCTGTTCAAACAGGATAGACCTGGCACTTACATGGACTCCACACTGAGGATGGCAGACCGAGCCTAGCAAGGGGAAGAGACTGCGAGGGAGGTTCCTGTTCTAGAAGATGGCACTGAGAGTTCAGTGGGAGGGCCAGGCCAAGGAACCCCACAGCCCACGTGGAAGACTGAGGACAGCTGCTACTCAGGATGTTCAGAGAAACTTAAATGCTGGAACCAGGGCTTGGAGCACAAGAGAGACCCAGGAGGCAGGTCACCCAGAGCTCCTAAAAAGGCAGGGACAAGAGCATAGGGTACCCAGAGATGGTGGGTAGAGGAGACAGACGTTTGGGGTGCTGGACCACCACATGGGATCAGCAGGGTAGTCAGTTCCAGGCCAGGCTGCGTAGTGGGGCTGGAACCTTTAGCTGCTGCTCCAGAAATAAGCGCAGTCCTGCAGGTGCAAGTTTTGCGTGGGGACAGGAACCGCAGAACGTGCAGAAATCCGGGAAAGCCTCCACAGGTCACAACATTGACAACTCCAAACCAGTCATGCCTTCATCTTGGGAGGCAAAGCTACACCTCCCCGAGCAAAGTCTGGGTCCCTGATGCAAGAAAGGAGACAGATGACGGGGACGGGGCTCCTTTTCCTAGGAAGTCAGGGGAGAAGCACCAATTTCTAAGTCGGGGGCCGGTGGGTCCGGGTCTGGCGAAGACTGAGGACCGACCGGGTCAGGGTAGGGCTGCCAAGGGGCATAGGAGGCAGAGCCCAGGACTTCACTTGTGGGCCGGGGTCTTTCCCGGGGGTTGGAGCAGAAGAGGCAGGCGCCTGGCACTCGGGATTTGGCTCTGTCTGCTCGGATCCTCACATCGCTCCAAGAAGAGACTGGTCCTGACTCCCTGAGGGCAAGGCCGTGGGAACATAGAGGCCACTATCCGCACCACAAAACGCAAAGAGAACGAACCCACAAAACAGACCACCGGCAGGCACCACGCATCTGCAGAGGAGGCGGAGCACCCCTTCATCCAGCCCCGTATGATAATGTGGCGCGCCACCGCCCCTCCCCGCCCCGGTGAGGGGACCCGAGGGGCTCAACCCCGTGGGGTCCGAGAGGCTGAGAGGCCCCGTAGGTCGTCCACTGAGGCCTAGGTGGGGCAGAACTCCAGAGACAGGGGCGGTGGGGCGGTGGCACAGTACGGGGGCGGTCAGCGGACTGGCAAAGTGTACCGGGGCCCTGTCGGCCCCCCCCACCGGCACGAAGTGGTACAGCCTGAGAGGGCGGGGCTAGAGTCATGTGACAGGGTCGCTGCGGCCATTTTGTTCTGCGGTTCTGGTATTTAGAGCGCAGCGGCTGACGGGCCCATCGCCTTCGCAGACGTCTGGTCGCTGGTCCTGTGCTCGCTTCCTGCTCGCTGCTCGCCGCCTTCCCGCCTCGCCCAGCCGGTCCTCGCCCCCACCTCGGCCCGCTGAGCTCGCCCCCTCCCCACCCGCAGATATGTCCGAGGCCAAGAGCGGCCCCGAGTACGCCTCCTTTTTCGCGGTCATGGGCGCCTCGGCCGCCATGGTCTTCAGCGGTGAGCGCCGCGGCAGGAGGGAGGCGGGGGGCGCCGGGGCGTGTGCTACTCGTGCCCCACAGCTCGCCGGGGTTCGGTGTGTGTGGCGTCACTCTGACGTAATTCTGAGCTTTTGGTTGGGGGGGGGGTCCTAGGCCTCACGTGACCGCAGGCGGGGGTCGGGGCCTAGAAAGCTACCTCTGAGCCGTCGGGCGTTCATTGCAGTTGCAGGGCTTTCGGGCTAAGGTGGGGTGCGGGTGCCAAGGGTCTCCCGGAGTTACACAGGCCGGCCTCCCTGCCCAGAGTCTGTGACGGTGCGGGGGTGGGGCGGCGGCGCCGCTGCCATCTTAGCCCCGGGAGAGGTGGGAGGGAGGCTGGGGTGGATGCACGCGGTCCTGCGCCTGCTCTGCATCCATCCCCTCCCAGTCTTGCGGGCAGGTGTGACATCACACCTCGGGAAGCTCCCTGACGCGGGCCCGACCGTGTCTGGACGGCGGGGGCGGGGGAATCGAACCTTGGCTCTCCCAGCTGAGATCCACAGCCCTCCCCCCACCATGGTGTGGGTCAGGTGGGTTTGTATCCAAAGGTAGGTTCTTCCGGTTAGGGCTTGACACTGTTTACCAATTGCCCTGTGTGGGTGGGTTGGGAAAGCTAGGCCGAGGAGTTGGGTGCTGAGAGTGGCTGGGATCTAGAGGTAGGAGAGTTTGGAATAGAAGGGGGGCTCAGGCCAGGGAGGAAGGGAGCCTGGCCAGCATCAGTGTTGTGTTCTCATTTGCTAAGAAGCTGCTTTGGCATCTGTCAGGGGCTTGCACAGAGCCTCAGTGTTGAGGGGATGGGTCTTGGTCTTTTTAGGGGAGTTTTCTAGTTCTGGCCCCAATGAATGAAGGAATAATCTTCCTTTCCTTCCCTAAGGTTTGGTATTGGGAGGGGCCACCCTAGGTATAGAGGAAGGGGCTTTTTAGAGTTATTTATGATAACCTGCTTTTGAAATTGGGTCTTGACAATCTTGGGAGTCGAATTAAGTGAAAATTGGTCTACTGGGGAGAAAGACCTTTGGGCCAGGCTCAGGAATGTGCAACCAGGGAGGTGAGTCCTGGCCCAGATGCAGCCCCCATAGACTGGTCTGGCCTGGTCTGGGTCTGGTTTTTGGCTTTGATGACCACACCCTGCCCCACCCTACCTGGTGAATTGGGAGGCTCCCTCTGCAGGTTTGTGGAGGGTTTGAACACAAAACAGTCTCTGCTGACTGTAAATACTTAAGAGGTGGGATCTTGGGGGCTCTGCTCTCCTGGGGGCCTCCCTCTCCTTGAGCCAGCCTGTCTGCCGGTCACGAGCTATTGAGTGAGCCCTGCCCTTCCCAATCATGTGCAAGTAGGAGGTCATTTGTGGTGGGAGAAGTGGTCTGGACTTCCCCTTCCCTCCCAGCCAACGCCTGCTCTTTCCTCATCTTCAGAGGCTAACTGCTTTCCAGGGCCTCCCAGCAGGTTGCTGCGCCCCTTATCCCAGTGTTTTCTGTGCTTTGCCTGGCTGTCTGTGAGGTGCTGCTTGTTCCTTCATTTGTTCAACAAGTCTTGCCTGAGCTCCTATGTCAAGCACATGGAGACATAAATGAACAAAATATGATGCCTGCCCACATGGAATTCTGGCTGTCACTGTTACTGAGGCTGAGTTTGCCTCCTGAGCCCTTTATCTATACCCAGCTCCTGGCCTCCCTCTGGTTACCAGGTACCTCTGTTCTTGTAGAATTACTTGATATTTTCAGATGGCGCTTGATCACTGGGTCTCTGAAACTTACTGAGAAAAGATAGGTCTGGCCCAGGGCTTTTTTGCTTGCCCCAGGCTCCTGGTGATTTGAGGCCACTGGTTCCTGGTGGTCTGAATGCAACATCACTCCTATTCCCTTTCCTATATTAGGCTTAATGTGGTTGACATTTCATTTCTGTCTTTAAACAAACATGCCTTTCTCCAAGGCTTGTCTTCATCAACCTCCTTGTACCTGTGTGGACAAGCCCCCTCATTTCTCAGGCATCAGGTGTCACTGCTTGGCTGACTCCAAGCTGTCCCCAGCTCCTGGCCTAGATTGCCCTTGGCCTGCTTAGTGCTTTGCTAATTGGTCTTCTTACAACCATATGAGGCCCACTCTCAGGCCTCCCTAATCCCCTCTCCCATTTCAGCTTCCCCTTTTTCTTGTGACAAAAATAGTCCTGTGGGTTCTTTCTTCATAATATCTTCCACAAAGCTGTCAGTTACTCCTCTTCCTTATTTTCCTGTTGATGTCCTCCCTTTTTGGTCCATGTTCCCAGAACTGCCATCTGATCGCAGTCTTCCCATCTCCTGCTGGATCTGGAGCCCTGTCAGGCTTGGCCTTTAGAGCGGGCATTGAGGGCTTTTTCAAGACACCTGCTGCTGCCCAGCCAGACTGCTGTTCTCTCCTGATGGTCAGCACTGTTTCTTCCCTTTGCTCCTCTTGTAGCGTCCCTGGCCCCAGCTACATGATCTCCCTGCTGTCCTCTGAGAGAAGGGCCCGGTGACTTCCTGCCTCTTGCAACTGGCTACAATGCTGAGCTCCCTGTAAATGATCTCCCACTTGGTGCCATGTGGCAGCCTGTGCCCTCTCCCCCTTTAATAACAAGCCATGGTACTGGCAACTTGCCTATATGTGATGCAGCCTGATGTATGGGGCCTGCAGTAGAAGCCCAAAGAAAGCCCTGCAACCAGGAGAGTTCCAGGAAAGGCTTCATGAAGACAGAAGCCCTGGGCATCAGGCTGGAGTCACTGAATATATAGACAAGGCAGCGTTGAGGTACCTCTGGGACCATGGGGAAGAGATGGTGCAGGTTCCTCTGCCCCCACCCTTGCCTTCCCCCTCCATTTGCTTCCCATCTAGTGCCATTGTGGTTAGCATCTCCATTCATGCTATTTGGAATCTTCCTGCTCACTGTAACCCCTCTACTCGGATGTCAACAGGTATCTATGAAGCCCTTCCCCATACTCCATCCACCACCTTCCTCTGGGTCACTGCTTGGAGGTGCAATATCTTTTCCTCACCAGATTTAAAGCTCTGAGAAAACAGTGCCCCTCTGAACTTAACCCCTGCTTGACAATGAGCAGAGTAGGCACCTTGTGGCCCAAATAGGTGAATAAAATGTGCAGAGGAATGGCCAGGATTGTCTGACCCATGTTGTCCTGTGGCTTTATTCTGTACAAGAACCCAGAAGAGGGGAGCTTCCAGGAGGGCAGTGTAAGAGGAGACAGGTCACCCTATAGCCCCCCAGCTCTATTCCTGGAGGCCTTGGGCAGATGCTGGGCTTCTGGAAGGTCTGCCAAGGCTTCACCTAACCTGTTGTCTTCCTGTGCTCTGACTTCTCCTTGGCATGCCCTTTCTTGTTACTTAGAGAGGATTCTCTCCAAACTTGGGGGCTAGGCTTGCTGTATGGCTGAGGATGTGTTCATCCCACTCACACAGATGGCAGCCCTCCCAGCGGTATATCCTAATTGGAAGTGGTGAATCGGGGTAACTAGCCTGGAAGGACAGAAATTGCCAGGCTGCTTCCCCCTGCCTAGTGTCAGACCCTGTGTGCAGTGGGGTCTTCCAGCATATTGTCCCTGGGCATAGTCCCCAGGCCAGTGGGCTGACATCTGGGCTGCTGACATAGAGCCAATTCATGCTTTTCCAAGCTTTTTCTCCCCTGAGTGTCTGGTACTCTAGGCAGGATAAAAGGTGTCTAGAATCTCTAGCAAGGCATCAGGGATCCAGCTTGCTGTTTCCCTGAGACTGCTGCTTGCCTGTTACAGCTTCACTTTAAAGTTGGGGACAGCTGAGCTAAAGCTCCTTGGGAGTATGGGGTCTGTATACCAGGCTTGGGGGATGCTGGTGAGCCCAGGTGGGAGTTTCCCAGTAGAACAGGAGCTCGGGTAAGCCACACAGCCATAAGACCTCTGGTGGAAGAAAGGAATAGTTAGCTGGATTCCTTGAGGGCTCATCTGTTACCATTTCCCCTGAAGGCCACCTCTGCCCCTGACTGGGTGCCTCTTTCATCTCCCTTTTGCCTGTGATAACTTCTGGTGGCCCTCAAACTGGGTGAGAGCTGGCCCCAGATGCTCTGGGCTCACCTTGCCTTCCCCCATCCCCAACAGCCTTGGGTGCTGCCTATGGTACAGCCAAGAGTGGCACCGGCATCGCAGCCATGTCTGTCATGCGGCCGGAGCTGATCATGAAGTCCATCATCCCGGTGGTCATGGCTGGCATCATTGCCATCTACGGCCTGGTGGTGGCAGTCCTTATTGCCAACTCCCTGAATGAAGGCATCAGTCTCTACAAGTGAGTGCTGGGTTCCTGTCACCACACCCACACCTTTCCTGGGGTCAGGCCACTGCACAGGGCTGGAGGGCTGGGGAGTGGGCATTTGGCTTGTGGCCCATATCCACCACCTTCCCAGGCAGGCAGCTAATGTCTATTCTGTGTCCTCTCTCCCTTAGGAGTTTCCTCCAACTGGGCGCTGGCCTGAGTGTGGGCCTGAGTGGGCTAGCAGCTGGCTTCGCTATTGGCATTGTGGGTGACGCTGGTGTGCGGGGCACTGCCCAGCAGCCCCGACTATTCGTGGGCATGATCCTGATTCTCATCTTCGCAGAGGTGCTGGGCCTCTATGGTCTCATCGTTGCCCTCATCCTTTCCACAAAGTAGCCCCTCTCCAAGCTCACCAGCTACAGAATATGATGTAAAGACCACTCCCTCCTCATTTCCAGAATGAACAGCGTGACGCACACGCGCATGGGGCAGCTGCTCCCCACCCCCAGTAGTTGGTCTTGTAAATGCGCAGTGTCTTAGTGCCCATCGTCTGTTGCCCCCACCCACCCGCCCCCTGCCGTGGACATCTGGGCCCACTCATCTCCCATCCAGGTCCCTCGACCAGTGAGGATGCTGGTTTCTGGCCACTTCTACCCATCTACCTGCCCTAGAGTGCTCTGTATAAAGATGAATTAGAGTTGTCATTTTCACTGGATGTTTATTTATAAAGATTTGACCTGTTCGCACGTTTGTGGAGAAACCCTCCCGTCTCCCAACTATATAGTAATCTTCAGAGTGTTGCTTTGTGGGGTTACAGTGTGCCCTGAGACTTTGGATGAAATCACAGTCCTCTAGCCTTGGCTGCGGGGCAGTGTGCTGGGCCTGCCAGGCCTGGAGCCGTATCCAATAAAATTCATGGATGTGACTGGATTCCTGTGTGCTGCGCTTGTGTGGGTTGGTGAAGGGGCGGGCCGTAGGGTGTGGTCACGTGGGCACATTGGTCACGTGGCTGCTGCGTCTTAGTCAGCTGAGGGTCATGTGGGTGAGGCTGCACTCCAGGCTAGCACTAGTAGCTGCAGGCATTCTGGCCGGTTCACCGCTGTTCGAGATGCGGAACGGGAAGATCACTGCACGGGCCCCGGTGCTTCAATTCACCAACTGCCGTATCCTGCGAGGACGGAAGCTGCTCAGGTGGTGTGTGGCTCCTGCGGTCGCAGGGACCAGCAAGTTTTGGGGGAGTGCGGGTTGGGGGCGGAGTGCTGGGCCTCTGAGCCGAGCCGCCGTCCCTCTCTCCGCAGGGAGGACTTGTGGGTGCGTGAGGGCCGCATTCTGGACCCAGAGAAGCTGTTCTTTGAGGAGCGGCTGGTGGCCGACCAGCAGTGGGACTGCGGGGGCTGTATCCTGGCGCCTGGCTTCATCGACGTGCAGATAAATGGTGGGGTCCGGGGTCCAGGGCCCGGGTTGAGGGTGGGGCATAGAGAAGCAGGGGAAAATCTCTGAGCACCTGCCATCTCCTCTTATGTGGCCACAGGTGGATTTGGCATTGACTTCTCTCAGGCTAGAGAGGACGTGGGTTCCAGAGTAGCTCTGGTGGCCCAGAGGATCCTGTCGCATGGAGTCACCTCCTTCTGTCCCACCTTAGTCACCTCACCACCAGAGGTTTATCACCAGGTAAGGTCAGGCTCCTGGCCTTAGGCAAATGGGGCCAGAGAAGTAGCTAACATCTTAAAGATCTCATCTCTTCCCCCCAAATGCCCATTGGCACTTGGATCTGACCTTACCTGCCTGCCTCCTACCACCTGGGCCTGGGGACCTGCCCTCTGGTCTTTTTCAAATACAGGTAACCCTCTGTCTGCCTCCCTAGACACGACATTTCCTATCTGTCCCCATGGGCCTCCACATTTGCTGCCTCAGCACCTTCACCTGCCTGTCCTATTTTGCACTCTGACCACCTCCAGGCTGCAGAAACTGCCTGGACTGAGGCCTCTGGGGACTTCCCCACATCCTTAGCTGCTACTCAGGTTTTTCTCCCCATAATCTGCCTGTGGTTTGTGGTAAACAGGCCATCCAGGGAGGAAAGCTCCATTGTACCCAAGGCTTCTTTTGCTGCTCTGCCCCCACCCTGCTACTTACCATTTTCTGACCCTTTTCTGACTTTCAGATGTCTAGGGTCCTTTATCCTTTAAGAAATTTTATTCTATTTATTTTTAGAGAGGGGGAGAAAGAGAGAGAAACATCAGTGTGCAAGAAAAACAGATTGGATGCCTTTCACATGCCCCCAACCGGGGACATGGTCCTCAACCCAGGCATATTCTCCGACTGGGAACCGAATCACTGACCTTTTGGTTTACAGGCTGGTGCTCAAGTCACTGAGCCACGCTAGCCAGGACTAAGAAATTTCACTTTTATGCAAGGTCTCCACTTTACTCTTTGCCACATTTTATTTGGTCTCGTTCTCTGTGCATGTATGCAATGTTTTTTTCCTGAGATGTTTGAGAGTAGGTTTTATTTCTCATACCTCCTCACTTTTTAACACGTAAGTTGTTTCTTAAAAGCATGGGTATTCTGTTGTTGGAGCATGCAGTAGGGATATTGAGTTTAGGAAATTAACAGTTATACTTTAAACTGCCGTATTTGTTTCATTTTTGTAGCTTTTTTCCCCTTTCCAGTACAGGATCCATTCCAGGATCACTGATTGCATAGCTGTCCTGGGTGTGTGCACAGAGTCGGAGCCAGGAGCTGTGGGAGGTAGATGGTGGGCTCTTGACTTTATTGTCGGTCAGCTGGCAGACTTTGGGTATGCCTTAATCTTTATCAGGCTCAGTTTCCTCAAACCTAAAGTGAGAATAATGATACTCATCTTTTCAGGTTGTCAGGTGCTCAGCATTGTGCTTGGGTACGTATTAAGCACTCAGTAAATATCAGCTGTGAACATTTTCTGGAAATTTCTCCCAGCTCTTCCATCTCAGAGTCAAATGCCAAAACCCAGACTCATCTTCCTGCTGCAAACTGACACCTGGTCCTGTATTTTCTCTCCTGGTCATCCCATGATTTACCCTACCTAGAATGTCGGAACATGCCCACCCTCTTGCCTATTTGTTCTTTGTCTTCCCCCTTCCCAGAACCCCCTCACCCTTACCCCCACCCAAGTGAGCCTTAATAACTGTTATTGTAGTCTCCTGGAGAGTGGCCTTCCCAAGATGTAAGGCTCAGCACATCACTCACACTCCTCGCCACCCTTACCTGCAAGATAAAAAACATCCACCCAAACATTCCCTCCTTACCTGCAAAGCCTTTACCCTCGCCCCTCAGGCACATTCCAGCCATTTGAAACAGTTGCTCTCTTGTCCCCCAGCTCCCTGCCTGGAAGGCCTTGCTGTGTCTGCTGCACCAGCTGGTTCACGTTTCCTCATCTACCTCCACAGGCACATCTGCCTGTCATGATAATGATTGTGAGGTCTTTTTCCTTGGCAGAAGGAGTTTCTAGACAGTAGAGTTTTTATCTTAAATTTTCTTCCCAACATTCATCACCTTCCCTAAACACAGGATAAAGACCTTGGAAGCAGAAAGTAAACTGATTTATGGTGGAAATTGTGGAGGGCTTTGAATATGAAAAATACAATTCAGGTATCATTTTAGAGACTACAGGACTGCTCGCTAGGATATCTCTCCTCCCCCTACTCCCATCCACTGTACCTTCCTCCAGGGCCCATTCACAATGGACGGAACTGTATTGCCACTTTGTCAGAATTACCCAGGTTCTTTGTCATCTTTCCCTGGTCAGACCACCTGCTCTTTTTCTGTGATCTCTTTCTCCAGCCTTGCTCTTTGCTACCTTTCCAAGGGGAAGATTTATGTGCATTGTTCTCTGCTTCAGGTCCATTTCTGCAGAAGCAAGATCAGGCACCTCTCAGGGTGGCCAGACCATTGCCACTGGCCCTACACACCCATTACACTTTGACCTTTCTCACTGCTTTCCTCCCTTGCTGGTGCCTCATTCCCTTCACCTCCAGACTGTCCTTTATTCTGTTCTCTCTACTTACTACTCTCTTGCTTTCCCTTATAAAACTCATCCATTGTCTTGTCTTTTCCTTAATCTTCAGTGAATTCACATATGTCATATGGCTTGTTAGGAAAAATTATAGCCCTTTGTTCGCACTAGTTCCTACAGAAGGACAATCACTTTCAACTCAGTTGACCCTTTGGAATTTGCCCTTATATCTAAACACCTATGTTGGTACTCCTGCTTGACTTTTCAACTTAGGGCAGTATCCAACCAGGAAAGATAAGGATTGGTTCTCTGGCCCCTTGAGCCCTCTCTCATACTCTTCCAGTCCCCCACACTCCCCACATTGCTGATTGGAATTTTGGTTAGCTTAGTTGTTGGGGCTGTGTAAAGGGGACTTGTGGCTCATTTACATTTTCTTACCTCTCAGCTCTGTTTCTTTGGAGTTAATGCTATTAAGTTTGCATAGGGTTTTTGTTTGTTTGTTTGTTTTTTAATCTGCTAACTAAATTCCACGTTTTGTGCCAGATGTCTTTCTCCTTTCATGATACTTAGACCCAGGGTTCCATCTGTTTTGTCTTCCTGTGGAGGCCTTTGGGACCTGCTCTTCCAGCATCAGCCACCCGACTCACTGGACGGAAATGTCCTGGGAGTCCTCTTTTCCTCGCTTGGTGTGGGAGCAGGGGGGGTCCCTGGCCTCTTTCTGCCAGATCTTTCTGTCCAGTATCCTGTATCTTTCTCTTTGCTGGTTTATGCCTTTGTTTGGTGAAGCATACCCTCTAGTGACTTCTGGAGAAAAAGGTTTTGAGATCTCAAAGGTCCAAAAATGTCTTTATTCTCTTGATTGATGTCTTGGCTATGTTAGAATTCTAAGTGAAAGCCATTTTCTCTAGAATTTTAAAGGCATTGCTATTTTTCTTTTAACTTCTTTTAACTTCTAGAGTTGCTGATGAGAAGTTGGAAGCACTCTGACCTCTGTGTGTGAATGGTTTCTCCCCTCTGCAAGCTTGTGGGATCTTCCCTTTGTCGCTGGGTTCTGAAGTCTCAGGGTGGCCCTGGCTGGTGTGTGGGTCAGTGGATTGAGCACTGGCCTGCAAAACAAAGGGTCACTGGTTTGATTCCCAGTCAGGGTACATGCCTGGGTTGTAGGCCAGGTCTCCAGTTGGGGGCATGTGAGAGGCAACCACACGTTGTTTCTCTTTCTCTCTCCCTTTCCCTCTCTCTAAAAATAAATAAATAAATAAAATCTTTTTAAGAAGTCTCAGGGTGAAAAAATAAAGTCTCAGGGTGACTTGGGGGAGTTCATCTACTGTGCTGGCCTTTGGCAGGCCCTTCCAGCTTCCCCATCCTCCCCAGATAGTTTCAATCTGGAAGTTCAGTTTTCTGTTTTTTTGATTTTCTTTGATGATTTTCTCCCTCGTTTCTCTTAACTTTTCCTTCAGGGAGTTATTCTATTGGAACTTCTGGATGGCTCCTCTTCATTTTTTTTTTCTCTTTTATTCCTTTTTGACTGTTTTTTTGACATTTTCTTAAGAGTTTTTTGTTGTTGTTGTTGTTTTTAATCTTCCAGTTCTTCTCATGTCACACTGGGTTTAAGCCTCTTAAAAATCTCTAATTCTGTTCCAGGCTCACCCCAGGGACTCTACATTATCCTATGGGCTCCCTGTTCCATATCCTTCCCCATCCTGAAGGAGGGAGAGGTGGGCTAGGATGCCTGCCTGCCCGCCTCCAAGATACTACATTGTATGAGCACCTGTCACACACAGTTGACCCTCCAGACTGTCCAGCTCCAGGCACAGCATGGCTGCATCATGGATGCCTGAGCCCCTGCTTCTCCCTCTAACTCTGCCTGGATTGCACATACTCCTGCCTCTGGGTCCTGACCCATGGAGCATGCACCTCACTGTATCCCAGCTGCTGCTAGGACTGGACAGAGGCCATCTTGAGGACCAAGACAGGCAGAGTTGCCCTCAGTGTCCGTGCACCTGACCCCTGCCTGGGGACTCTCCTCGCCTCCTGGTCCTTACAGGCAGGCTGGTCTTACATTCTGGGGCTTTTCAACTCTTGGTGCTCCTGACCTCGTGTCCTGCTTGTTCCGAATGTTGTGCTTTTCCCTGACCGTGACTGGGAGCCTTGGGTCATTTTCTAATACCTGGTGGAAGGCTAGTGGGTACTGGGCTGGGCTCTGAACTCTGACCTTGGCTGGGCTACAGCCCATGGGTGCTGGGCCATGGGAGGCAGGGCTTTAACAGCTGGTTCCCCCCAGGTCCTTCCTCAGATCCCTGTGAAGAGTGGTGGTCCCCATGGGGCAGGGGTCCTCGGTGAGTGGCTGACCCCTCTCCCTGACCCTATCCTGGAATGTTCCTTGGGGACCTGTTGGCAGCCTGTACACCTCCAGATGCCCAAATGGGGCGGTAGGGCGGGCAGGTGAGAGGGTCCGAAGTAAGGGCTGCAGGGTGGGAGGCCTGCTGGAGCCATCTTCTCCTCTCCTCTCAGGGGTGCATCTGGAGGGCCCATTTATCAGCCGGGAGAAGCGAGGTGCACACCCTGAGGCCCACCTGCGCTCTTATGAGGCCAACGCCTTCCGCGATGTTTTGGACACCTACGGGCCCCTGGACAATGTTCGCATCGTGACACTGGCTCCTGAGCTGGGTCGCAGCCATGAGGTGATCCAGGCACTGACAGCCCGTGGCATCTGTGTGTCCCTAGGTGAGGGGATGCGTACCCATTGGAGGGGGCAGGCCTACCCGGGGGTCCTGAGCTAGTTGCGGAGTCTGATTCTAGGTCCCTGTGCAGGGCACTCTGTGGCCAGCCTGAGGGTTGCAGAGGAAGCCGTGCAGAGCGGGGCCACCTTCATCACCCATCTCTTCAATGCCATGCTGCCTGTGAGTGCTGCCCCCGCTCCCAGGTGGGTAGATTTGGAGGCTCCTGCTGTGGCTCAGCATTCTCTCTCCTGGCCTTGCCCAGTTCCACCACCGTGACCCAGGCATCGTGGGGCTCCTGACGAGTGACCGGCTACCCCCAGGTCGCCACATCTTCTATGGGATGATCTCCGATGGCAAGCACACCAACCCTGCTGCCCTGCGCATTGCCCACCGGGCGCATCCCCAGGGTGAGTAACTGGACAGGGTGGTGACTAGTAGGATCAGGTGGGGCAGGTCCTAAGGCCTCTTCATACTCAGGGCTGGTGCTGGTCACTGATGCTGTCCCTGCCCTGGGCTTGGGCAATGGCCGTCATACGCTAGGGCAGCAAGAGGTGGAGGTGGATGGGCTGACAGCCTATGTGGCAGGTGAGTGACCCTTGTCCCCACTGGTTGCCCACATAAGAAGAGCCCCTCAGCCCCCCTGGTGGGATGCAGGAACCTAGGTGGTCCCTTGCCAACCCACACCCCATCCAGTGTGCCTGGTGGCCCCCATGTCCCCCACCCCCAGAGCCTGTCCTCTCTGCTCTCAAGGCACCAAGACACTGAGCGGCAGCATAGCCCCGATGGATGTCTGTGTTCGGCATTTCCTGCAGGCCACAGGTCAGTGAGGCTGGTGTTTGTGTGTGCGTGTTGGCAGTGCAGACGGCACCTGAGAGAGGCCAGAGGGAGCAGTGGGGACCACCAGGGTGCTGTGCCTACATCCCTTACCTGTCATGTCTAGTGAGGTTCCCTGGGGATAGGCACTGGTAACGTAGCCAAGGTTCCACCTGTAAGGAGATTACAGCAAGGGGAGAGGAGGGTGAGCAAGCAAATGGCTGGAACCCAGGGTGACAGGCACCCAAGCCATGGCATCCAAGGGAAGTGTCTTGGCTTGGGGTGGGACCTGTGGTATCACAGGACTTGTCAGGTGCGGATCTGTGGAGAGGTGAAGGGGCTAAAGCAGCAGTTCAGGCTCTAGGGTCAAGCTACGTGGGGGCCTCTCAAGGGGTTGTGTGTTCTAGGGAAGGTGGGGAGGAGGTGTCTGGCAGAGGCTGTGGTTAGCAAAGCCCCATGGGATTCTTGGGAGCTCCCAGGGTGGGGTGTCATGCTGGGGGCTGAGGGTGGTATTTAAAGGAGCAGAAAGATAGGCTGGGAGGCAAGAGAAAGCTATGGCCTGGCCAGGAGGGTGATGCGGAGAATAGAGAGAAGTGTGTTTGATTATTTTACTTTTTGGTAGGGGATATGAGCAGAGCATCTAGTCCCAAGTGGCCTCATGGATTCCCAGGGTATTGCTTTCTTGTGGGGTACTCTCCCTGAGACTCAGGAGGAGGAGGGACCCATGAGCATTGGGATCTGCATGGCCCCTGCAGGGCTGGGATGGGTGAGTGGCTGGGAAAGATGGGACAGGGGGCCTTACCAACCTGCTGCAGAGGCCTGGGATGTGTCCCCTGCACCCTGTCCCTAGGACTTGGAGCTCCAGGGCTGTGGGGGTGGGGGGAGGAGGGCATCCACAGAGGCAGCCCCTGGGGATTGAGGATGGTCACCCAGCTGTGTCTCCTGAGCAGGCTGCAGTGTGGAGTTCGCCCTGGAAGCTGCGTCATTGCACCCTGCCCAGCTGCTAGGACTGGAGAAGCGCAAGGGAACCCTGGACTTTGGGGCTGATGCAGGTCAGGCTGTAGGGCAGCCTAAAGACTCAGGAGTTCTTGGGAGGCCTAGAATAGGGACAGGGAGGGTAGAAAGGTAGGATATTCCCTATGTCCAGGCAGCCTTACCCAGCCACCAGCCTTTTTCTGGCCCCCCTTTCCCGTCAGCCTGGGCTTTCTGGCATCTGAGACAAGGTCAGGCAAGGAGTTGCTGGGGCCTTTATCCCTTGTCCCCCTGCTGCCAGGAATCTTGGTTCCAGGAATCAGTCTATGCTGGGTTGGGTGTCCTACACAAATTGTCTCCCAGGCCTTGGTTTCCCTATCACCTTGGGCTGGGTGTAGTGGGGGCAGCCCCACCCCTGCCTCCTTCTCACAGCCCATCTTTGACCCAGACTTCGTGATGCTCGACGACTCCCTCCACGTCCGGGCCACCTACATCTCGGGCCAGTTGGTGTGGCAGGCAGAGGAGGCCAGTCAGTGACCAAGGACTACAGCTGGAAAGGACACCCAGCCCCAGCTGGACACTTGGTGCTGGGCCGTAGAGGAACCGGTCTTTGGGGAGTAAAGAAGAACACTGCCCCAGGTGGACGGCCTTGACCCTGGAGGCGGCTGGCTTGGATAAACCATGTACCCACAGGACGTGCCTGGTCTCCGAGTTTTGCTGTTTCCACTGTAACCCTGATGGTCCTCCTTGTAGGGAGAGGGGGTGTGTTTGTGACATTTGGTTGAGTGTGACTGGACTCCAGCTCAACTCAGCCTTGTGAGGCTTTGTGGCATCCTTAAAAGTGATGGCAGGGCCCCCTTCTGTTAGAAAGATGTGTCTGAGGCCTGCAGGCCTGCAGGCTTGCAGACAGACGTGTCCTTTGGAAATGAATACAGGCAGGAGAGGGGAAGCCATGGGCCAAAGGTTGGAAAGCTGAAAGCTGGTAGGAAGGCTCAGGGACGTAGATGTGGACAGCTTCGGAAGTTTGCCTGTTGTGGGGACTAAGGAAAAAGACACATCTTGGAATTTTAAACAGGAGAACATGGATCCTAGGGACAAATTCAGAGATGGGTAGGGAAGGGCTTCAGGTGAGCACTGCGGAGGTTTGGGAGACCAGGTGTACATGGGTGTCCTGTGGTCCTCGCTCTTTGCACTGGAGTTGTGCGGGGCCTGAGCGTGTCGCCCAGCACGCCTCTCCCACCTTCAGAGGAATCCACACTGGTTCCTGGGCCCCAGATGGCTCAGCTGATGGCAGGGGGCAGTGGTTAAAGGGCCTCTGAGCTGGCTGTGGCCACTGCTCCTTGGCTTGCCCAGCTCTCATCCCACCTTCTTGAGCCCTCTGGATCATCCAGGTTCCCATTCTTTTGGTGCCTTTTCTGAACAGCCTCAACTCCTGACCCCAATCCCAGGAGGGTATAATGAGCCATCCTGCACTCTGGTGTTTGCATAGCTGTGGGTGACCCTCTCTGGTGTTGGTGGACAGTTCGTGCTCACCACTGTCCTGTGCCCTGCAACTGGATCCCTGCTCTGAGTCTCCTTGGCCATGGCAAAAGTCCCCAGGAGAGGGCACATGAGCTTGGCTACCAGGTTAGAAGGTAAGCGGCAGTTGTTAGCATATTCTGGTGCCAGGCCTTGTCCCAGTGATCTGTGGGGATTCACTTGCTCCATTTGCCTGCCAAAAATCCAAAGGGATGTCCTGTTTGTCATCGGGGGCACTGAATCCCAGAGCTGGTGACCAGCAGGACCAGCATGTAGCCTGGACAACCCTGGGAGCCTTCCTTAGACCTGTCACCAAGGTCTGGGTGGAGAATCATAGAGGGACTGGTTGAGAGGTAGCCAGCCGGGTGACACCAGAACTGACAGGAGTCAGCGCTGGTTGGGAAGAAAAACCACTTCAGGCAAAGGGAACAGGCCAGTGACACACAGGCTTAATATGTTGGGAGGAAGAGAACTGATGGCAGCTGGGGTGGGAGAGTGGTCCCAGAATGAGGGACTGGAGCTGGGCCCCAGTACAGTGGCAGTTAAGATTTTACTTGAAGTGTGGGGGCAGTGGCTGGAGCATCCTTCCTTTATTGGTTTTTAAACTGTGGTAAAATAATACATAGCAGTCACCATCCTTACCACTTTTAAATGTATCAGTTGTTGGTGTTAAGGACATTCACACTGTTGTGCAATCATCACCGCCATCTCCAGAACGTTTTCATCACCCCGAAAGGAAATTGCATCCATTAAACACTAACCCAAATTCCCCCTCCCCCAGCCCTGGCACCAGCCTGTCCACTCTTTCTGAGGCTGCCTTTTTTTTTTTTTTTTGGTAAGATTTACTTATTTTTAGTGAGAGGGGAAGGGTGAGAGAAAGAGGAGGGAAACATCGATGTGTGAGAGAGAACATAGGCCCGTTGCCTCATGCGTGCCCCAGCTGGGGACCTGGCCCACAACCCCGGCGTGCGCCCTGACTGGGAATCAAACATGCAACCTCTGGGTTAACAGGTCAGTGCTCAATCTGCCCATCCACACCAGCCAGGGCTGAGGCTGCCATTTTTAAGTATGATTTCAGGTTCCTGGGGTTGTGGTGCTTGGGGTGGAAGGAGACACGGAGGGGCTGTCTGTGGGGTGACAGTGGGACCAGAGACAAGTGAAATGGTAGAACAGGCTTGCCCTAGTGTGAGTGTAAACTAGGGGTGTGAAGGAGATGATGCCAGGTTTGTGCCTGACTCACTGGTGAGTCAGGGTGACTCACTAAGAAGAAGAGGCTGAGGTGAGATTGCTGGGGAGGTGACCTGGTATGTCCCCAGCATCTCCCTGGCTTGTGTGTGAATGGGAAGACTCAAGGGCCCATGCATAGAATGTGCCAACCACAGGCAGGCCCTGAATCTGGAGGGCCTCAGGCTCCACATCAGGACAAAGGGGACACCACAGGGGAAGATGCACTAAGGGCTGAAGGCTCATTTACAGAGATTTTTGGGTCATCCAGGCCAGAGAAGGCAGTTAGGGGGATGAATGGTGGCAACCACACCCCAGGTTAGGGACTGGGTCTAAGCAACAGGGCCTTTTCAATGAAGACGGAGAAGCAGAGTAGGGAAGATAGACCAGGTGCTGAGGGTCACCAGGGCTGAAAGCCCCAGGTGCTCAGCAACTGGGCAAAACTAGAAGCCCAGGCATCACCACTCCCTTAGGCATGAGCCTCTGGAGATGACATCTAGGCCTTAGCTAGGTTTCAGCTCCAGACCCAGAAAAGCAGCAAAGCCAGGCAGAGCCTCTGTCCTGGTGCCAACCAATCAGTGCAGATCTCTTCTAGGAGCTACAACTAGAAAAGTGATGAATATTCTGAGACACACTTCTGAGACCTCTATATAAGAGCCATCAGCACTGAGGGCCCATAGCATTTCTATGGAGCAGCGCCAAGCCTCTCCCAGCCCCTTTCTCCAAGCATATTTTCCTTGACTCTCACTTGTAAGCTCCAGGGGCTCTTACTTGCCTCTGCAACTTGTTTCCTGAGCCCATTTCTTCTATGGCTTACTTCTACCTCAGACTTTCTAAATAAACTTTGTCTTTAAGAGTCTTGTCTCTGAATTCTTAATTTTTTTTTTTTTTTTTTAAGATTGTATTTTTAGAGAGGGAAGGGGTGGAAGAGAAACATCAGTTTGTAAGAGATTGGTTGCCCCACACCCCCAACTGGGGACCTGGCCTGCAACCCAGTCATGTGCCCTGACTGGGAATAGATTGGTAAACCTGTGGTTTGAAGGCTGGAGCACTCAATCCACTGAGCCACACCAGTCAGGGCTCTGAATTCTTTCTTAGCCAGACTTAGGTACCAAGGTTGCTGAACCCAGAACCAGTCTGATTCCAGTGGTATAATACTTGGTGTCATCAAATATAGTCACCTGCTTTGCCACACCCTTGGGGCTCAGAGACACCAAATCATTGTGGAACCTCATAGCCAAGATGGGGAGTAGTGCACCCAGACTCACCCTATATGAAACTCCTCCATGAGGGGCGGGCTCTGCAGAGTCAAAATGGAGTGGGCCTCTGTGGGGCCAGTTGGGGTCCCCAAAGGGAGGCATGTGCTGTGTCAACGCAGTAAGGGCAAGCATTCTCTAAACTGGCGAAAGGGAGAACAGGTAGCCAGGAGGGTGCCAGGGACCCCCAACCCCAGGACCTGTCACCACACTCTGCTGACCAGACATGACTTCAACCTGTTGGGCTCTGCCATTGTGCTGGTCCCTGGGCCCCGCACCCCATTGCCCGTGTGGACCTTGTTTCCCTTCCCATCTTGCCCCCAAGGACCCCCAGAGAACCCAAACCTTCTATCCTCCCTCTTCCTTGCATCGCTTGGAACTTCCCCACCATTAATAGCTTGGTGCAGGACCTTCCCATGTGATTCTGCACTTTTTCTGTTTTTTTTTTGTTTTTTTTTTATAAACTGACATTTCAGTTTAGGTAGTGCTCTGCCATTTACTATTATTTTAGTTGAACAACATGAACAGTTTCCCTGGTGGGAATACATGAATCTATTTCAAGAAGGTGATCAGTGTTCTTTAAAATGAACGTTCCCTAACTTAATAACCATACCCCATATATTTCATTTCCTCACCCCCACCCCAGCTGCTATGGATTCCAGACCTTCAGAAAACACTATGTAATTTAAGTTTTGGGGTAACTCAATACACATGTTAAATAACGAATACACTGGCTATGTGACATGAGGCACATTTCTGTTTCCTCCCTTGTGGAATGAGGGTTACAGGAATGAGTGAGAAATACATAAAATAGCACAGGGCAAATGCAAGCATGGAACCTGGCTTGCAGTGAGCACACGACACAAATGGGCCCTGTACATAAGCAGACTTTCAGCCCCTCCCAGGATGATTATGGTTATCCTCCTGCTTCCCATTGCATTCTTGACCCAAGGTCACTCTACTGCCATGGACAGAGGCTTTGGGCAAGGAAAGGACAGTGAAAAGCTGGGGGCTGCCCCTCCCCTTCCTCCAGACAGGATGCCAATGAACTCAGTTGGGTCAGGTAAATCCATTCCCCACCCCACCCCATCCCGCCCAGCTCAACCCTGTCCTGGGAGGGGCAGCCACAGCAAACCTATGGATGGGGCAACCTGCCTCTCTCTAGGACTGAGGATTGGACTTCCCTGCCTTGGGCTTTGCACACTGGTTGCTATTGAGACCCTACAAGAATGATAACTGTCCTACCTTTTATCTCTCAGCTGCCAATCCCTACCCTGCTCCTGCTCCTCTCTCTGCTTAGCTGCCTTTTGCAGGGCCACCAGCACCCCCTCTCTCTTCACACCTTCCCTCAGGTCGGCTCCACTAGGCTCTAGTGTTCACTGCTTTTTCTCCCCTTCCTGTACTCGGAGTTACTCAAGAACTACATGGCCATGCTTTGGTGTAATAGGCTCAAATTTATACACAGGGTGTGCGTGATCAATTGGCAAATTTTTAGTAAAATAAACAACATACCACAAAAGCTAGTTTAAAAAGTGTGTACCTTTTGAAATCTATTCTTATATGTAAATACATAAACATAGTCATTTTTTAAATTGTTCAAAAAAAGTCTCCATTTGCTGCAATAATAGACTGAACTCGACTTAGAATCTTGAGCATACTTTCATTAACTTTTCTTTATCCATGGACATCATGTTTTCAATCTTAGCTTTAACAGCTTCTTTATTGGAATGAGGTTCTTTATTAACTTCTCTCTCACAAATGCTGCATACATAATAGTCTAAAGGATTTGCATCTGGTGAACTAGGTGGCCAGATTTCCTTTGACCAGAATTCAGGAACATTGACACTGAGAAATTCTTGCACCATTTTGGCATTATGTGCTGGTGCACCATCTTGTTGGAAAATAAAATGACATCTATTTGCAACTTGCTTCATCACGGTACAACTACTTCTCTCAAAACATCAAGGTAAACATCCTGGATCTTCATTGATGATCTCCTGAATTCTGTGTACAATATCTGGACTTGTGTGATCCTTGCGTACCTTACGTGTTTTCCTTGGTGTGGTGACATCAGGATCAGCATCCTACACCTTCACATTGTCAACTGTAGGTAAAGGGATGTTATTGAAGTCCGCAATTTCCTTAGCAGCTCACCCTGCATGCAATCCAGAAATGATGGTTGCTCTAACATCATATTCCTTTGACATGATGGTTGCTCTCAGAATTTAATACTTTCTATCTGAAACAATGATGTTAAATCATAACCTTAGAAACATAGTTTTTCAAAATTAATAAGCAGCACATGAAATAAGAAGATGCAAAGTTATTGTCAACTGAACACACACACCCTGTGCTATATATATCCAGTTCCTCCTATTCTGCAACTTGCTGCTTTGTCTTCAGAGCTTTCTCCTGTTCTTTTCAGTAACTATGTAGAATTCTGCAGCATGGATGTAGCAACATTTATCATTCTCCTGTTGATAAATATTTTGGTTGTTTCTTTCTTCTTTTTTGCATCTCATTAAAGCCATGCTGTCAAAAAGATCCTTGCACATCTTTACACTCATGAATGAGAGCTTAGAATTTCCACAGAGAAGATCCGTTTTATTAATTTTTGTTTGCATCAATGTTACAGAGGCCAAATGGTTCTAAACAGGTTTAATGAAAACAGCAGCCACTGCCTCATATTTCCACACTCATATGCCATTTACAACTGGTTTCAATATTCTTCCTGTAATTTATGTCCTTGTTTCTAAATAATATCTCTTTTTATGAAAAGCAGAGATATTTATTGAAGATATAAGAAACATTGCATATAGGACAATGACACCTCAGCCCCCTTCAAAGTAGGCACCTTGGGACCTCACACAGTTCTCCCAATTGCCATATACTGCCCCATTGCATTTTCCTGAATCCCATTGATGGTCTGAAATCTCTTCCCTTTAAAAGGTGATTTTTAGCTTCAGGAAAAGCCAGAAGTTGCAGGCCCCAAATCTGGGCTGTAGAGGGGCTGAGTCACCTGGGTGATTTGATGTTTTGCCAAAAACCTCTGCATAAGACGTCATGCATGAGCAGGCGCATTGTTGTGATGAAGCTGCCAATCGCAGGTCCCATAGCTGCGACCTTCTGAATCATTCAAATAGTTTCTGCAGAGGAATGTTTGAGTTTAATTCAAACTTTGATGCAGATTTGTTGCTCTACTTGCTCATTTTAAATGCAATAGGCACACAGTACATATTCTCACCCAATGGCATCTACTGCCCGCCCCCGACTAGTACAATGAAGTCACTGTTGTTCGCTCCTGCGCATTTCAGTTCACTCTCCTTGGCTGCCTACCAGGTTACATCCATGTCGCCCAAACCAGTCTCATTATATTAACAATGGCTGGACTTTTTCCAGATATACCTCATATGATGCTTTCATCACCTTTTAGATTATAGGATTTTGAATGCACTCCAGATCCAGTCCAGCGATTTGTAAATAATATCTTTGTATTGAGATAGTTTATGTCGTGATTCATCACTTGTAGTCATTATCTATTGTCTTTCTGTTAAAAGGAGTGAGGGGTCAACTCACTTATATCTATCTCCCCTCGTCTCTAGGTCCTACCAAGGTGGAGTATAATTATTGGTTGAATTGGTGCAGCTGTATTCTGAGTAAATGCCACTAACAGCTGACAAGAGTTGAGATGCCTAGGAGACTGTGTTGGTTTTTCCAACTGTGTTGGTTTCCTTATCTCTCTGTCAGCTGCTTAATTCAATGTTTGTTTGATTGTCTTGTTGTTTGTTTTTGCATAGCTGAGCAGTCTCCTGACCCCTGAGTTCACCACCTTCCAGGATACACTCACCCGCCCTTGGTCAGCCTATGACCAGGTAGGGGCCAGAGGGGCATTGTGCTGGCCATGCCCCACCCCAGAGGGCAAAGGGTCTGCAGGACAGGAACCAGTGTGCCCCTACTTCTAGACCACGCTGTAGCGCCTGCAGAGTCCATGTTCAGACCCCATGCAGCATTCTATTTATCCCTCCATCCAGGGAGGGACACAGTCCCACCACAGCAAGGTGGCTAAGGGGCAGGGGTTTGCTGGAGTTTGGACTGATATTGGACATGCTGGTGGAGGGTACACGTGCATATGCACAGGTAGGCCCCCGATCGAGCAGGGAGAAACTAGGGGTGGAGAAGGAAGGGGTTCCCATTCCCCTTGGAACTGTGAGGACCCCCAAAATTCTACACCCAAACTAGCCTTCTGGAGCCCTGTGGAGTGATGGAGTAAGAGGGAGGAACACTCACCATCTGCTAAATGCTGTATTTAACACTTTGTTAACTGGATAGTTCACTTTTAAAGAGTGGGTTTTCATGTGTTTTGTTGACCAGGACCTCCTAAATATTAAGGGTGATGATCCTTCCCCTTTCACATTTCAGAGTTCTGTAATCTCACACTCAAGGCCCCTGTCCTCTTGATTGACCACCCTGTGCCAAGGATGGTGGAGCTTCACAGGACACGTTTTAAAGCCTAACCCCCTGACCCCATCCTTCCCCCAATGACTGACATTCCATTCAGTAGGATTCCCAGCAGCTCTGAAGGGAGAATTTGCTCTGCTTTCTGGTTAAGGTGCATGATTGTCCCCTAGGATCTTCCTAACTCTCCCAGCCATGAGCCCAGGTCTCCACACCTCCATCTGGTGCTCTTAGAAAAGCCCCACATCAGTGAGGAAACCCAAGTTAACAGGATTAGGTAAAATGATAAATGTATTGGCTCCTGGAACTATGGGAAAAATGGTGACTGGGGACCTAACACTCTCAGGACTGTCCTTCTATCTGTGGCCTGTGAGCTGTCTTTTCCTTCCTTGCAGACCAGTTCTGTCCATGTGGCAGGACCCTTGGCCACCACCATTTCCAGGTTTAATTTGCAGCTTGAGCTCCACAGAGAAACTGACTTCTCGTTCTCTGGGGTTCCAAGTCCCACTTGCAAGGGGGATTGCTGCTGTGTCCAACCAGTGGAAGACAGGAACCTTGTTCCTTTAAGGACGGCTGCTGCTCTGGAGCCACGGGGTGTCCAGGCCCTGCTATCACCAAGGGATGGAGAGGGTGTGGGGTATACAGACAAATCTCTGTGCATCTCCTAAGGCCTGACAACTGATTCCCATGGCCTTAGACTATCAGATTGGGCCTTCCTTCCTTCCTTCCTCCCTCCCTCCCTCCCTCCCTCCCTTTTCTTTCTTTCTTTCTTTCTTCCTTCCTTCCTTCCTCCCTCCCTCCCTCACCTGGGTTTGAATTCTGAGTTTTCTCCTTCCCACGGAATCCAGGTTCCAGAGGCACAGAAAGAAACTGGTCCCAGATTTGCCACCAACTGGTTGATGGCCCAGCGCCATCTTTATGCCCTGAGCCTAATTTCCTCAGCCAGGGAGGAGGGAGCAGTGGGTTCCCCCCAAAGAAAGGGCAAGCTCCTCTGTCTCTGAGCCTCTTCAGCAATCCGAATTCAACGTTTTGACGTGGTGCCCTGGCCAGATAGCTCAGTTTGTTGGGGCATTATGCCAATGTGCATGGTTTGGGATTTGATCCTTAGGGCACGTAACAGGAATTAAACAGAGTGCATAAATGAGTGGAATGACAAATTGAGGTTCCTTTCTCTCTCCTTTCCATTCTCCCTCTCAAATCAATCAATCAATACATAAATTGAAAAAATGTAAAATGCATGTGGTGAAACATTCTTATCTGGGGATTTTCCCCTCATGTAAAATTGCTCCTTCTCCCTGCACACTCCTTCTTCCTACTTCCTGGATCTCATGCCTTTCTTCTTGGTTTACTTAATCATTTAGTGGTGCACCTTCTTCAGTAAGTTTCTGTGGAAAGGTACTTACGAAATCTATATTTCACAGTAGAGGTTATTGACGTAAGTTAATGTGCCCAATGTTCCCAAATGTTGGGTGTGGCTTGCTATGGTGGCAAGAGTCTGGCATTTACCTTGAGCTTGTCTTTGTTGTGGGGGTGAGAGTATCCAGAGAGGGGTTGACAATGGGTGATTAGCAGCATGTCTCAAAAGTCCTGAGAGGAATTACCTGCACTTTGGCCCAGCAGATTCATCTACTAAGAATTTAGCCTAAGGAAATAAGTAAGGGCCTGCCTGGATTTTAGAGCAGGACCTTGTCATGGGGGAAAAGGGCAGGAACCACTTCAGTGTAAGTTAGGATGGAGCCTTATCACTACATAGATCTGTAAGCTATAGGCTTCCTCTAGTAGAGTCCTGGATGGTTAAATTGTTAAGCAAAAAAAGTGAATATCAAAGCAGCAGGAGCCCTTCTGGAGGAGAGAGGTGACACTTGCCTTTCTATTGTTTTTAAAGATAAGCAAGTGTGCTAAGGACTCAAAGTCTATACAGCAAACACAGCCTTTATAGCCTAATGGTCCGAGGACAGTCTCTGGCATGTGAGTTTCAAAGACCTGCTCCTGTGAGTAACAGGACCCTTTGTGGGAGGGGTCCTCAGTTTTAATGGGCCTGTTTGCCCACTGCCAGAGTTTGGTGAAAAGGAAAGGTATTTTGGTTATTTGAAGGGTATACAAATTTATATTAAAGATGCAACTCTGCCATTAAATCCCACTTCCTTTAAAAACACCCAAAATATACAGTCTTGCCTGATTAGGCTAGCTTTAAAATAGACAAGCAAAATATACAGTCTTTCAGGAATACAACAGTTCACAACTTAGCATTTCATTGTAAATTCAAAGTTCCCAGGGAGCTGCTATACTCAATTAGGGAGGGTCTCATACACAGTCCCCAACTCTTATACCACCTAGAACCCCTATCTCTGTGCAAGCTGCATGTCTTCTTTTAATCCTTTTGCCCCACCCCCCAACCAGGTAAATTCTTTCCTGTTTCCCAGTCTGTGTGGGGGAGGGGGACGGGAGGGGCGGGGAGGAGGGGAGGGGGAGAGAGAGAAAGAGAGAGAGAGAGAGAGAGAGAGAGAAGAAGAAGAGAGAAGAGAGAAGAAGAGAGAAGAGAGAGAGAGAGAGAGAGAGAGTTTGATGGCTGCTGCCCTATTTTAAACCATGATGGAGGCCTGTGACAAAGTGTTAGGGTGACCAATTGTGGCCACTTGTGAAATCTCACTCAGTCAAAACCCCTCCCATTTTCTTAGGGAAGTGGTTTATCCAATCATTTGCATAACTAAGACACTCGTTACCAGCCATTGACGTGCAAAGTGCTTCTCTCAGGAAAAAATGGCTGTTGCTTCAATGTTTCATCCCATCTTCAAACCTCAGGCTGTGGAGACTTTGGAGATGGCCTTCTTCCACACTGTAACACTGTAAGACTTAGGGCAATCCCTGGCTGGTAGCACAGTGGATAAGGCGCTGGCCTGCGAACCCAAAGGTTGCAGGTTCGATTCCCCAGCCAGGGCACATAACCAGGTGGCAAACCAGGCCTCCAGTCAGGTCTGTGGCTGGAGACAGGTGAAACGCAACCATATATTGATGTCTTTCTCCCTCTCTGCCTCTCTCCCTTCCCCTCTTTCTAAAAAATAA